>BQNB010015047.1:11217-73948 GCA_026074375.1 Tanacetum coccineum
AGGTAAGGAGTTAGTGATCCTCCCTAGTACCCATTGGATCCCATATTGACTAGATAATCTAATAATGGGGCAAGCTAGGTCCAAACCACCCGTATTACCAAAACCCAGGGTTACACGATAGTCAATGAATATCTAATGAATCCATAATCTAATAGGAAATAAACATCATAACAACAGTAATTACATAACTAGGCCATCACTTTAAGTGCTTAACCGCTCATGGTAACAGAAAAACAACAAGAAATAGAAGAAATCATAGATTGAAAACTCATAATTCTTACAGTATTTGTATTTGAATGATTAAATACAAAAAGTAAGTAAAGTGTGATCTCCTTTGGACTCCAGGTGGAATTCTTCAAAGGTTGGAAGCCTTTGTCGCCTCTCCAATTGGCTATGGAGGAAGTGATGTCGGAATAGCTTTAATGAGGCCTCTATTTATAGGTATCAAACCTGTTACGGCACAACCAATAAAGGTGTTACGTCGTAACTATCATACACGACATTCCATATTTAAGCAGTTGTTACGGCGTAACCAGATATGGTGTTACGCCGTAATCTTCAAATAACGTCCATAAGTACGTGATCTTCATTCCATATTTGTGGATCTTCATGGTTACGGTGTAACTGGATATAGTGTTACGCCGTAACTCTAACTTTGTCAAGATTTCCTTCCAAATATATGGTTACGACGTAACTAGATATGGTGTTACGCCGTAACCTTGTCCTTGATCTTTATACTTGCTTAATTTATGTTACGGTGTAACCATTTTGGTGTTACACCGTAACATTCTTCAGAATTTACACTTTAAGTCCCTTTTCCCTTGTTTCTTGTCACTTTCCTGCATTTCTCCTGGAAACTACAAAATGATAGAAAATATCTCGTTTTCGAGTGTTAGTGAATCATTTGCAAGTAATATAAGGGGTAATTTGACACTAAAAAGTAATAAATATTTGATGTTATCAATTATTACGAAGCTAATTTATAACTTTTCACTTTTTATTTTTATTGGTTACGTAAAACGGTTACGTTTCGCAATAAAATACACTTACGCATGCATGAAAGCACCAATACCCATCTATACTTCAACAAATACCCACTCTTATACCAATACATAAAATTTATAACATTTCTATCCTAACTTACACTTGTTCTGTCCACCTTTATACAAAACACACAATTAAATATTAATTCTCCACTAATGTCATTTCAAGTTACCTACCATTTAACTCTTAACCATCATGTAATCACAAGGATCATTAACCATGGGATAACCAAGCACCTTGGTCCCCTCCTCTAACATAAATCATGCCCCTCCTCCTAGGGAGGAGGAGAGCACTTGTACCATTACCACAAAACCACTTCTTAATATCTTGTTTTATGACATGGTTTAGGTATTTCTTACACTATAAAAGGAGGATGTTAGTGAACCATTTCACATACTTAGCAACTAGTAAATCAAAAAGATTTCTCTCTTGTTTCTTCCTTCAAAACCTACGTCACAAAACACCATACAAAGAAAGTTTATAGTTTTTATTTTACAACAATACAAGCATATAAGTATTATCAGGGTTATTATATAAGGTGTATCAATGGTTTTCAAGAATAAAAGCTAGGGTTTTTAAAGGAGTAGTTGGGTTTATAAAAAGGATTTTGGGTTGAAGAACTAGGGTTTTGATTTGTGTTCATATCTTCATTCACTCACATAAGGTTTAACAAAATCCCTAAACTTTCATTTAACTACTTCATTTATATACATTCATATTTATTATTTTGTTACATCACCACTAATAATATTTTATAAAGTTTATAAAATAAAAAACAAGCATGTTCATAATCGAATAAATACATAACCATGATGATTAAGTGTTTAGAATGTGTTAGAATGTAAGAACATATTTTATACAAGTGTTGGTTAATTTATAAAATTAATTGATGAATTAATTGTTAAAAGTTTATTTATAAAGTTTATAAATAAATAATTATGAGGACATTTTATTCGGACATAAATCATTGGACACAAATTAGAGGACTTAAAGTACACTAATGATGTGGTATTAGTTAATTTAAAAAGCTTGTACAAAATAAAGTTAAAAAAATAATTTTTATAACATATATATATTCGGACAGTTTGTAGGTTTTGTAAAAATACGAATTTTTATAAAATATAAAGGCTTAAGATTCAAATAGTACATTTCAAGACGATTCCATGCATATAAGGAACTCGCAAAACGGAGCTATAACGAAGAAGATATGAATTTTGCAAGATTTCAATAATTAAATGTATAAAAATATTTTTTTACGAACACAGTTTGAATTAATTGTTTCGGTACAGTTTTTTATAAAATCTGTGAATATTTTATTTTGATAGTTTACCTCGATATGATTTCGTACATATAAAGAACACGCATAACAAAGTTAAAACGAGAAAGTTATGAGTTTTTAAAGATTTGAGAAAAGTATATAAATTATCACAGTTTTATAAAACTATGAGAAACTGCGAGAAAACTGCAGAATCTGAAAACTGAGTTTTTGAGGGCTTTCGGGTCCGATTTGGTTAAAGTATAAAACTACAAAGTTGTTCGGAATGACGTTTACTATATAAATTAAGTTTTAGGAGACTAGAAGTGTATAGATATTTAACTAGAAATTATAAAAGTTAGTTAACTTTTATAAATTATTTTCTGCATTTTTTTAAAAATACAAGAAGCTGTTGGAAATATAAAATGTGGTTTACGGGTGTTTTCGGGTCCGTTTGGGCTATAAAAACCTTAAGTAATAATGTAGTATTGCTTATATAATATTTATACATGTTTTTAACTTTATAAATATTTCTTTATAAAATGATTAAGCTATTTATATGATATTATTATAAAAATATTAAATCAAGTATTATCAACAAATAATCAACTATTGGACAAAGAAAATATTTTTACGGATGCTTATACATGGACATTTATTTATCAAGCACGATTTAAATATTGTTTCAACATTTATAAATTAAATAAAAACTATTAGGGAGTGATATAACTCTATAATTTATATTGTGTATTATTTTTCAAGTATACATTCTCATACATCATATAATTAATTAGGTTGCCTTCGGATTTCACGTGACGTTTCACTTATTTGATTTTCTAGAATCAATACATTCATACCATCACTTAAGGTGAGTTCATAGCCTCATTTTATACAATTCCAATAATTTACATCCTTCAGGGTGAGAAACATGCATTGTTATACATCTGGACGCTAGTACACTTTTAAATAAATTATGAGTTTGCCTAAGTAGCGATAACCCACTATGCCCATGAATCATGAACTATTAATTACTCGGTGTACGCATGAAAGTTATAAATAGACCTATTCGGGATTGACATCCCCGTTTGGGTGAGTAGCGCTCACTAGTTTTGGCGGTACCGAACTAATGGACGTATACCATGTCGGATTTGGATGTTACGGGTTGAACATCTACATGGGCACATTATTGGTATAAAATTGCAAGCACATACATGTTGTAGCTTAAGTGTCATGAGCTTAGTGCATTTGTATAGGGCTGAGCATACGGACCGTTCGAGCGGACCAGACCGGAAAACGAACCGAACCGAACCGACTGGATCATACCTAACGTATTTCGGTCCGGTCCTTGGTCCGGCGTTTTGGACCAATTCGGTCCGGTCCAGTCGGTCTTACCAAAAAACCCGAACATTATGCCTTGTAGGACCGGACCAGACCGAAGACCGAACCGGACCAGGCCGACCCGGACCGGACCATACCGTTTCGGTCCGGTCCTCGGTCCGGAGTTTTAAACCAATTCGGTCTCGGTCCGGCCCGGTCTTGGTCGGTATTTTTTAGTGTGTCCAATACGAAACCTTGTTTCTCATCAATATAAATTCAATTGCCCCTCTCTACCAGTACTTAGTTACTTAAACGAACCAAACCCAGCACTCACACTCGATTATTCACAACTTCTATTCTTCAAGAATTCAAGATGACCACTTTAAAGTATTCAGACAAGCATAACATGGTCGCTTTTCTTAAGAAACCCAATGAAAGTGTGGGCTTCACTGAGATAGTGGATTTTCTCAAAGGTACTTCTCTAAGGTATGCCTTAACTCATAATCCCACTATCTATGATTCCCTAGTCAAACAGTTCTGGCAGACTGCTACAGTCAGAACACTTGCTAATAGGACTCCAGAATTAGTAGCATCCATTGATAATAAGGAATATACTATTACTGAGGCATCTGTCAGAAGTAAACTTCAATTGGCAGATGCAGCAGGTATTAGTAATTTACCTGATGCTGAAATTTATGATGGGTTGGCAACATTGGGGTATGTTTCTGAGGGCAAACTAACTTTTTGGAAAAAGAATTTTACACCCCAATGGAAATTTTTAATTCACACCATTCTACACTGCCTAAGCCCTAAGTCTGGTGGATGGGATCAATTTGGTAGTCCTATTGCTACTGCATTGATCTGTCTATCTAGTAATAGGGTTTATAATTTTTCAAAGTTGATTTTTGATGGCATGGTTCATAACATAGAGAGTAATACTAAATTTCTGATGTATCCAAGATTTTTGCAAATGATTTTGGGTATCACTACTGAAAATAATGGAAAGTATTTAGCCCCAACTTTGACTAAAAAGCTTTTTGCAAATATGAAAAGGGGATATGCAGGGGATTATGTACCATTGCTGCCTGCAATGTTGGCAGGTGCAGCTGAGGATCAAGGTGAAGGCTCAGCAATCCCAGCTGAACCCCAACACACACCTACTGATCCAGTCTCATCCACATCTCAACCAACAATTCCATCTACCAATGAACCACTTCCACAACCATCACCACCTAGGCAACTTGACAGACAGGATACTGAGATTCCTCAGTCTTAGGGTCCTACTTTCACCCATGTAGCAGATGAGGCAACCACCACAGGTGTGAGGGTTGGTACTGAGGGAGCTACCACTACAACCTCTGGCTTAGATGCAGGGTTGGACAGTGGTAACATACATGAGTCTCCACTCAGGTCCCATGAAGCACCTCTCCATGAAGGTCACACTTCAGGAAGTGCTGAGGACAGCTTGCAACTAAAGGAATTGATGGTCCTTGTACCTAAGCTGGTCACCAGGATTGCTAATTTGGAGAAAGAGCTGCATCAGACAAAGACTACCTATGGGAAAGCAGTTCTCACTCTAGTTGAAAGGGTGAAGTCTCTGGAAGTAGCCTTGAAAAGAAAGACAAAGAAAGTGGTTGTGTCTGACTCAGAGGATGAAGAAACAGAGAATCAGGGGAGGAAAATTCAAGATATTGATGATGATCCTCTAGTTTCTTTGGTCAGAGAGTCTATGAAGGAAAAAGATACAGATTTTATGACTCTTACAAAAATCAGTGCTTCAGGGGAGGTACAAGAGCAAGATATTAGTCCTATAACCTTAGAAGCAGCTAAAACCTTATCACATGTCATTTCTCAAAAAGCAAAGTCAATTGATAAGGGTATAAGATATAAGAGGAAAACAAGGTCAAAGTCAACTGAAAAAGATATTAGTACTGATTTGGATACTGGTATTGAAGTTAATCCTGGCAGTGAAGATTTTAATATTGGCAATGAGGATTTTAATACTGGTAGCTTAGGAGTTAGTACTGGTAGTGGACCAGTTAGTACTCCTAGTGTAGTTCAAACCATAAATGTCACAATTCTTTCTCCACTTAAAAGTCAAAGAGAAGGAAAAGCTCTAATGACTACCAAAGAAATTCAAGCTACCAAAAGAACAAAAGCATAAATTCAACAAGAAGAAGCTGGTCTTGCAGAAGCCATGAGATTGCAAGCATTACAGGAGGAAGAGGCTTCAAGACAAGTTCATTTGGATGCTTTGCTAGCTAAAAGGATTTCAGAGGAGGAAGAATTATTAGAACAACAAAAGAAAATAAAAGCTGAAGTTTAAGAAGCTGCTTAGTATTATACAGAAAAGGATTGGGATACCATCAGAGCAAAACTTGAAGCAAATGCAGAACTAACCAAGAGTCTACAAGGAGAAAGTATGACTAGTAAAGATTTTGCAAAAAGGATGGTAGAAATGATAAATCAGAAAAAGAAGTTCTATGCTGAACAAAAGGCTAAGGCAAGAAGGAGCAAGCCAATGATACAGGCACAACAAAGAGATTATATGAGTACCTTCATCAAGAATCAAAGCTCATGGAAATTGACTCAATTGAAGAAACTTACTTTTGATGAGCTCAAGACTGAATTTGAAAAGCTGGTGAAGAGTATTAAAAACTTTGTGCCAATGGAAATGATGAAAGGGAGTAAAGTGACAAGGTGTTTAGCTGGAGCGGGGCGGGGGGGGATAAGAATTTTCAAAGATTCAAAGGGACCATTGGGAGTTTCAGTCTTAGAAGAAAAAGTATTACAAGCCAGTGAATGTAAGGAAGAATAATTTGAGTAGTCTGTAAAGGAAGAGAGATAAAATTCAGGAAGCAAAAGGCAGAAAGGGAATACATATTGACAAGAATTACCACAGGAATGAAGTAAAGAAGAAAGGAGGCCATTCATGAAGATAAAAGCCACAAGTGCTTCATTCAGGATCTAAAGATTGGAATAGATGCTATTCCTAACTTGCTACAAACCTCTAGTATTGTTGATATGGAAGATCATTCCTCCTGGTCTAAAGGTTGTTTATCAGATTATAAGAAGAGATGGTTCTGATAAAATATATATGAGTTTTGGAGCCATACTTAAAGACTTTTCAAGAGATGATCTTACAGAATTGTACAGATTGGTGATAAAGAAGTATGGAGTAAATAGGCCTGAAGAGATATATGACAGAGTACTTTGGGGTGATCTCAAGACCATGTTTGATCCACCCCTTAGTGATGATGCAATCTGGAGTTTGCCACTTCAACAGAAGATGATTAATTAGAGGTATTATCCTTCTTGTGCAGTACATTGCCTAACATTGGATGATACTACTATATATATGTTAGCAGATAGAAAATATCCCTTGTCAAAAGATGCTTGCCAAGTAATGCTAAAGATGAAGCTTCTAGATGGAACAACGGATGAAGTTTGCTATCAACTTTTGAAGATGATTGAGAAGCAAGCTGGATTAAGATGATAATTGGATTCTCAGTAGCTAAGGTATGGTTTGGGTATCTGGAAGCTGTAATGGAGTTGAGAAGGATTGTTTAAGTGTTGGTTTAGCAACCACACAACAAATGGTCATCAGTTCACCATGTCTAACAGACATCAAGAACTGGCTAGTCCAAAGCAAACGGCTTTGGTAAAGACTTCTCAAATCCGTTAATGGTTGACAGTTTACCAAAAACTGTATCATAATCAATGCACCATAATGTTGCACTAAAGCATTGGCTACTCCAAAGCAAACGACTACTGGTAAAGAGATCTCAAATCCGTTGATAGCTAATAGTTTGCTAAAAACTATAAGGTTATCAATGCACCTTGTTACTGCAATGAAGCATTGACTAGTCCATAGCAAATGGCTCATGGTAAAGACATATCAAATCCGTTGATGGCTGGTAGTTTGCCAAAAACTACAAAGCCAACTTAGTTGGATGTTGTTGTGGAGCTGTGATGCAGAGAGGATGAGATGTTGTTAAAGATTAAAAGCCAAAGTATGATCTGTCTTCAAATCAACAACAAACAGATCATCATTAAAGAGAAGCTAATGATTAAAGAGAAGTGTTTGGATACAATCCTCAAAAGCTCAAGCTGAAGAAAACTGAAGAAACTTGAAGTTAACAAGTGAAGTTTAAGTTTAGGGGAGGATTGTTAGGATATGTATACAAGACTTAATTCTGTTTGTTGTATAGTTAGTTATGCTAATACACTTGTTAGTACTAGTAGAAGAGTTAGCATAGTTAGTACTGTTAGTTCATTATAAGTTAGTACTGGTTATGTAATAGTTAAGTCTGCTTATGCAGAAGTTAGTTAGAGTTAGAGATATGCATGAGATATCTTAGGAAAGGATATGCATGATCTCTATACGCGTTTTGTAAAGCCCATTAGGGTTTCCTTGGTGTATAAAAGGAACCCTAGTCATAGTTAGTTGATATAGATCAACATAGATCAACATAGATCAATAGAGATCATCTTAGCAATCATAGTCTTTGTAATCTGTAACCTAGTCAGATTCAAGTTATAATACAAAGTTTTCTTGTGTTACTTAATACTGTTCTTCTTAGCATTATTGATTAGTTTCCACATAATCAATAGTGTTAAATCAGTGTTTCATTATTGTTGCTTTGGATTTATCTAAAGTAGCAAACCCTTTGCAAGCTAAAGGTTCAAGATCTATTCAGTAAGGGATCCAACACTTCTATTGACGCCCAAATCGAATAACATGGAAGCATAACAGTTATTGAGAAGAAATGTACCCGTGACAACGTTGGAATCAGGGTTTGTTCCTCCTCCACCAATGGCGTAAGCCTTTGCTGTAGCCTCATTAGCTCCAGTCTGGTTTCCAGTCTAGTTTCCAACTCTGTTTCTTGTCTGGTTTCCACGGTTTTGATTCCTCAACTTAGGGCAATCATTCCTAAAATGTCCCGATCTTCCACACTCGTTACAAACAACACCTTGCTGATTTCCAACTGGAGCTCTCTGAGTGTTTGGGGTAATAATCGCTGTACAATCCCTAGTCAGGTTTCCAACCTTGTTACAGTTACTGCACTTCACTGTACATGTCCCTACATGGTGGTATTTGTACTTGTTTCAAAGTGGGTGGGGTCCAGTATACCCTCTCCTCTTATTGTTCCTAGTCGTATAAGCTCTAACCACATTCTGCCCACTAATATTTTGCCTTTTGAATGGTGGTTGTTGTCCACGGTTATCCCTTGATTTACTTTCCATCCTCCTCTTACTCTCAGCACTTCTTGCAGCATAACCCTGGAGCTTCTTATCCATCAATTGGTTAGTAATGCGTACAACATCTTGGAATCTAACTGGGTTTGCAGCAATCATATTCCTTTGAATGTTGTCTGGTAGCCCTTCAATAAATCTCTCCACTATGTCCTCTTCATTAGGGACCATTCTAGTACACAAAAAAATCAACTCCTGAAACCTTTGAGTGTAGACAGTCAAGTCGTTACCTTTCACGGTTAGATTCCACAATTCAGTTTCCATTTTTTAAATGTCGTTCCTTGGATAATACACCTCAGTCATCAAATTCATAAGTTCTGCCCAACTCATGGAATAGGCAGCCTCATTCCCAATCGTTCTCTTGTGGGAGTTCCACCAAGTCAATGCACTATTCAGAAGCGTGCACGAAGTATACTTCACTTGGTACTTCTCTGGACAGTTGATAATGTCAAAAACTATTTCCATCTTCTCAAACCAATGAGTCAACCCAACAACTCCTTCCGTTCCATTAAAGTTAAATGGCTGGCACTTCAGGAAGTCTTGATATGTGCACTCTCTAGCAGGCATAAATCCTCTGAAGTTATAGCCATATTCTCCTCCGTTCCTATTACCATTTCTATTTCCTCCATTTATATTTGCTCCATCTCCGTTTCCTTTATTTCCATTTCATCCATCTTCGTTTCCTCCATTTCTATTTCCTCCTACTTCTTCTTGTTCGACCTCATCTCCCATAAGGGGTCCAAGATTTCTGACAGTGTCGCGCACTCTCAAAGCCTCTGCCATCCGTCAATCACTTTGCTCGTTGACTGGTTCTCATATCCTTGATGCTCCAGATCGTGTGTTAGGCATCTTCCTACAACATATCAACGTAACACTCGATGAGATTCCTAGGTGATGTGAGATAACTAACGGGGTTAAATAAAATTTGCGATTACTTCACATAGAAAATACATGATCAAAAATATATTCATGGAAATCCCATAACACATGATGCAAAAAGCATATGTAAATCAAGTTATGGCATCATATCATAGATAAATATCAATTTCATATCATCGATCATTAGTGATTACATCACATTGATTTCAAAATACAGAAAATACAAGTTTCTAATACTACGGTCATCACTAAATGCTACTGGTCAATACTGCAACACTAATAAACATATCTAAGGATGGTAGCCCATGTGCTTCCTATCACAAGCCTCAAATCTGCCAACTCACAATCGGTCATAAAATTGAAACTGTCATATCTGCCTCAGCTCTCTCTGCATACGTACCATGCCGCGCTAGAGTCGATCAACTCTCTGACTCTCAACACTCATGGTGCCTCTAAGTCTCCTGTTATTCCTCTTTAACTCAGCAACTCTCTCAGTCAAAACAGTGACTGCCGACTCAGCCCCAATAATCCTATGTCCCTGCTCTCTCAGAGCTCCCTCAATGACATGTATACGATGGACTGGAATAGCCTCGGTGTGATCATAGAACCTCTGAACCAAATCTCCCAATGTCTCATATGTAACCTCTACTGCTCCCTCCTGAGCAGGCTCAGGGGTATCATCTGGCATTACAAGATGCGTAACCCTCTCAAGTCTGACCTCAATCGGGCCCCTCGTACCCGTCTTACTCTCCTCTCGGTCAACAGCCTTAACTACAACTCTAGCATCAATCCCTCTATCTCTAAGAGCATCCGCATAAGCGAAACACTCGTCAATCTCAGCCTGAATCTCGAGTTCAATCTCAATCCCATCGCTCCTTACAACATCAACATCCATCTCTAAATCAGCCCCTCTAGACCTAGATGGCTTAGAACTCTCATCCTCAAAGTTAACTCCCTATCCAACCTCTCTAGGAACATATGACTCAAAACTATCCTCCAAACAATCCTTTAAATCTGTAGCTGTCTCAGGACTTCTAATCCTCTTAGGTGATGGTAAAAGATCTGCACATGCATAAGACAATGCCTCAAGGGTAGGTGAAGATAACAGTACAGATGCAACAGGCGATCTACTCCTCATGCGAGAATGGCTCGCAGAAGAAGAATCATGAGATGGTCTCTCGAAAATAGTAGATTAATGATGAACACTTGGTACTAAAGAACATAATCGATGACTAGATCTCGTACCCGATGGTGATGCTGGCAATGAATGATTAGAAGATGAACGACTAGATGCAGAATTAGATAAAGCATCCGCAGAAGAATCTTAAGAAGTCTCTAACGATGAACTCGATGATGAATCATCTGAAGAAAAATAACCCAAAGAAGAATAGTCAACTGAATGTCTCACAACAAGACGACGAGTGGGTAACGATCCAACCCTCTTCTTCACAATCATCATGTGTACTGACCGATTAAAATGGTAGCGGTACGGTCGACCATGGGGAATAGGCTGTCCTGGTGCAAGAACCATGACTCGACGTCGAAGTGCACCAGATGTTGTAGGTGTTGGCTCAGCAGTACCTTCATTTGGCTTGTCGGTACTAACTTTTAGCTTGTCGGTACTAACTTGTTCTTCAGTACTTACTCTTGTTTCTTCACTGTCCTTCACTGTCCCCTCATCATGAGCATCCTCAGGCTCCATGTAATCTATTGCATCATCAAGATCATCAAAAGCTGGATCTTTATGCACTGTTGGTTCAGATTTGGCAGGTTTCCTCCCCTGTTTAGATACAGAATCGTTTTGCATCAACTTTGTCTTCAAAGACTTCTTCCTTGCCAATCTTTTCTTCATTGAGACACTCTTGATCCACGCATTATGGTGTGAGATAATAGGTTTAGCCTTCTTCTTTAGCTGCTTGATCTGAGCCTTTAAATCATTAATTTGTGCAGCTTGAGTTGTAACCTGTTTACACAAGGAAACACAAAGATCATACACACTTTGGAGTGTTAGGCCATCCTTATTCCCTGATAGGGATCTATCACTGGATGACTGACCTCCATGATTCCCACCAGAGCCTTCTGGAATGGAATCAGGAATTGGGTTAGAAGAAGAAGGGTTGTTGAATGGTCAGGGCTATGGGCTCAGATTGTATTCCCTTGGTAAGTAGGAGAAGGTGTGGGTTGGGTTTCAGATGGTCTTTCTGAAGCTGCACCTTCATCCTTTATTGGTTGAGCCAGCATAGAAGGAAATAAAGGAGTCACATTCCCAGAATTTTTTTTACCCTTTTTAACCATAAAAGAGAAAACCTTAGTAGTCAAAGCATTAATAGGGAAGTGGTCTAAAGGGACATGTACATGCTTGAGTTGGTTAGTCAAAAATACTAGAATAAACCTTGGGTATATGACAAACTTCTTCTTTGCATCCAAAAGCCTCATCATACCATCAAAAATTAGTTTTGAAAAGTTATAAACTTGATTAGTGGCCAAACATATTACAACAGTTGCAATATTAGTAGGTATTTGATCCCAAGATGTGATTTTTGAGCTTAAACAGTGGATGATGGTATGAAACAAGAATTTCCATTGAGGAGAGAAAAGTCCTTTATTAAAAGTAAGTGTATTCAAATCTCCCTCATACCCACCCCCCCCCCCCATCATTGAACGGTATCAAATAAGCTGGTTTGATATCACATCAATCCCAGGCAGCTTCTTTAATTGAAGATCACTTCTAATTGATGCTTCTGAGATTGAGACAGGCTTACCAGCAACTGTGGCAGTAATATACCTAACATTGTTGATTGTTTTGGATTTAGCAGTCATCCAAAACTGTTTAACAAACGTAGTAGAGACAACAGGACTTACAGTAAGAGCATAGTGAATTGAGCTGCGTGTAAGGAAGTCTACGATCTCATGAAATTCAGCATTCCCATCAGTCTTTTCTAAGTAGGTGACCATGTTGTGCTTAGGACAGGATTCAAGAGCTGAATAGTCGATGAATTAATGGTTGTCGGTGATGAAAGGATTAGGGTTGTTAAATGAGAGAGATTAAGAGATATTAGGTGAAGAAAGTGTGCAATTGAGATGGGTTTATATTGGTTGAGCAAACCCAAGATCAAAGAAACTGTGCAATTTACACTTTAGACCCCCAGCGGTATTTTCTCCAATAGCTATTCAGCGGTACAAACTTTGCCCAACGATACCAACTTTATTGCCTGCGGTATAACTTTTTGGTTCCAAAATTAACAAAACTAGACAGCACTAACTAACTTAGTACCATATATAAGGCCCTAAAAACACAAACGGCTTTACATTAGCTTGGCAATCAATTCAAAAACAATAATCATCTATCGTATCTTCGAGGCAGGTACTACCAAAGTAAGGCCCAGCGATATAAATTCTGCGTACATAGCTAGTACCCCAAAAAGTGTCTGCAGCAATATGAATTAAGCTTAGTACCACAGCTAACCTTGAACCTTTTGCCAAAGAGTATAGTGAACCCCAAATGAGTATCATAGCTATCTCTTATTCTTGGAATTCATCTACAAACTGTACAACAAATATCTTGCCTCCCCTTAATTGTGGTTACAAATTTAACATCCCAATGCTAAAAACCAAAAAGTTAAATCTTGTGACATCAAATCCTTTGGTGAGAAGGTCTGCAACATTAGAGTCTGTGTGAATCTTGATAACTTTGATCAGTCTTTTCTCATAGCAATCTCTGATAAAATGAAATCGAATTTCGATATGCTTGGTCCTAGAATGAGCAACGGGATTCTTGAATGACACCCTATAGTGCTCTATTATCATATGATTCTGGTGTTCTTGAAATTAAAACCATATTCACATATTCTGATTCTTTTTCCATAGTAACTTGCCCACCAATAGTTTAGCAGCTGTAACACATCTGCCTCAGTAATAGAATTTGCAACAATTGTCTGCTTTTGCTAGAAAACTTTACCAAAGATATCAATCTTCTACCAAGAAATTGACAGCCACCTGTTGTTGATTTTCTGTCAAGGCTGGCTCCTCCATAGTCACTGTCTGAGGGGGGGGAAAAACTTTAGTTCCAAAGGTGATCTTAGTATACCCATAAAAACCTAATTTGGGTTGATGTTTGAGGTATATAAAAAATCCTTTTTACTTGCATTTAAGTGCGTGGTCTTTGGAGTGACTTGAACAATCACCCCAGCACATGCACAAATAGCAACATGATGTCTGTGGCCTTGATGCAATTAAATACATCATGGGAACCCAATCATAGATCTGTTAGACTGTAATCTACATCCTTCACCCTTCTTCATCCTTGACCAGTGGCTTATTAGACTCAATAGGAGTAGTAGCTGTTCTGTATGGACTTAAAATCAAACTTCTTAAGGATGTAGCTAAATGCTCGTCTGACTAATATAGGGATTCCATCAGGTTGTTGTTCACTTGAAGTCCCAAAAGAAAGTGAGTTTCACCCATGCGAGCTCATTTAGAATCTTTATGCTTACAGTCTTCAAACTCGGTACCACTAGTCTTTCTGTGTAGAGCCAAAAAATAATGTCATCCACATTACACTTAGACTAACATAATTGTTACTCTTAATTCTTCTTGAACTAAAACAAATGTTTTGTCTTATGGTTTACATTCTCCTAAAACCATTTTTATCAGAAAAGAAGAAAGTGTCTCATACCAAGCTCTAGGGGCTTGATGAAGACCATAAAGAGCTTTGATCACCCTATAGACTTTGTTTGGATGAGCAGGATCAACAAAGCCTAGAGGTTGATGGACATACACCTCCTCTTCAATAGTGCCATAGAGAAATGCACTTTTAACATGCATTTGGTAGATAGTAAATCTCATGTATGATGCAAATGCTAAAAATAACCTGATTGCCTCTATCTTGGTAATAGGTGCAAAAACCTCATCATAATCTATTCCTTCATCCTGTCTAAACCCTTGTGCTACAAGCCTGGATTTGTTTTTTACAACAATACTTCTCTCATCCCTTTTATTCTTGAAGACCCACTTTGTGCCAATTACCTTTTTCCCATATGGCAAATCAACAAGTATCCAAACCTTCTGTAATTTGAACTACAGCAATTCCTCTTGCATTGCTTCAACCCAACTTTTATCTTGTAAGGCTTATGATATATTCTTGGGTTCTTCTTGGGAGAGAAAGCATGCTAACAAACAGTTCTAATGATCTTTGTGAATAGTTCTATTTTGTTTGGAGATGTAGCTCACCAATGCTTGTTGTGCTGAAGAAGCCTTTTGAATCTTTCCTCTTGTTTGAACTGCTGACTTAGGATCTCCTAGAATTTGATCTTTTAGATGATCCTTATGAATTCTGAGTGTAGGAATAGGACTGACATTAATGGTGTCATCCATATTATTGAAAATCAGGCCACTGCCACCCTTATTCTCATCTTCATAAGGCTCCATGAATATGCCTATCATTTTGTAAATGCATCAGAATCATCTTCTAAGTCAGGCATATTTAGATCAATGGGTAAATCAGCATTAGGGAGAGTAGATGCATCAATAGGTATTTTTCCTCCAAGATAGACAAATGATGATTCACCAGCATTTGCACCCGTGGGAGTACTAGCAACACTAGCATATGGCGTGGTAGCTAGTACTAACAGCATGACCTACCAGTACTATGTTTGGCTAAAATGGTAGTCTAAGCTTGCCCTCTTTTGAGATGCAATTTCCCTTTTTTCTTCAAAAGCTTTGTCTTGTTGCATCATACCAGAGCTTTAGCAATCACTTCTTAAGCAATCATCTTATCAAGTTCATCATGCAAGACTTGTTCATCTTCTGTCATCTGATGTTGTTCTTCCTTGTCAGCAACATCTTCTGAATCCTGTACATCATTCTCTTTAGGGGAACTTTTAGAAGATTTTTCATGTGTAGCTGGAGCAACATCTTCTATTGAAATCCTTGTCCTATGAGGGTGTAGTGGAAGCAGTATGTATTCCTGAGTAGATTCTTTATCTTTTCCTGATGAACCTAAAACATAAGAATCTTGTGTACCTGCATCCACATTAACCTGATTTTCTACACTAACAAGAATATAGTTCATTGAGTTGGTTAGAAAATCAAGATCAAACATCCAATTAGGACCAGTTCCTGCCACATTTGGTTGATCTTCTAGAAAATCAATGTGCAGATTCTCTTCTACCCTTTTGGTCCTTTTGTTGTATACTCTAAAGGCTTTACTAGTGGTAGAGTATCCAAGCAAATAACCTTCATTAGATTTCCCATTAAATTTGCCCAAGGAATCTAAGGTGTTTAAGTTGGTCAAGGGGCACCCAAAAGGTCTCATAAAACTAATACTAGGTGATTTACCTATTAATAGTTCATAAGGTGTCTTATTTTGAGGTTTGGTCACTAATACCCTATTTAGTACATAGCAGGCAGTATTTACTGCCTCTGTCCAAAAAGGAATAGGTAAAAGTGAGTCTGCTAACATAGTTCTAGCAGCCTCAATTAGGGTCCTGTTTTTCTTTTTTGTAACACCATTCTGCGATGGAGTTCTAGCCACACTAAACTCCCTTTTTATTCCTTTCTTAGCACATAATTCATTCATAGCATGGTTCTTAAACTCTGTCCCATTATCATATCTAATGATTTTAACATTATGATTCAATTGGTTTTCTAAGCCTATGATAAATTTATAAAGGATTTTAGATGTTTCATCCTTGGTAGCTAAGAAAAATACCCAACTAAATCTGCTAAAATCGTCAGTCACAACCAAACAGTACTTCTTCTTATTAATACTTTCTACTGAGACAGGTCCAAACAAATCCATATGAAGTAATTCTAAGGGATTTCTGATGGTTCTTTCTAACTTGGCCTTACATGAGGCTTTATGTTGCTTACCCTTTTTGCAGGCAACACAAGTGTAGTCATTTACAAAAACTTTGGAAGGTAGACCTCTAACTAGGTGTCCCTTAACAAGTTTGTTTATATTTTTGAAATTCGCATGACCTAATCTCCTGTGCCATAATTTAGACTCATCAGATGTTGCATTTGCATATAAACAAGTTATACCTCCAGAAGGAACAATGTTCTTTAAATCCAAACTGTACACATCATCTTTTCTAGGAGCTCTAAGTACAACTTAACTTTCATCAAGAAGCTTAAAGCTAGGAGACGGGATAAGGCATTTAGTGTCAGTAATAAGGACACTACTTTTCTTGTCACACATTTGTGAGACAGAGAAAAGGTTAAACTTAAGTTCATCTACAAAGTAGACATTATCAAAGTCTAAATTAGCAGTTTTGATTTTACCTTTACCCGTTATTTTACCTCCTTTGGGATCACTTCCAAAAGCCACAAAGCCTCCATTATAATCTTCATAGTCTTAAAGATAAGCTTTGTTGCCAGTCATATGGCTAGAGCAACCACTATCCACTACTGCATGATCCTGTAAAAATATCTCTGGATTGCCCTGAACAAAAAGTAAGAGAAATTAGTGTCTCTTAGGGACCCAAGTCACCACAGACTTGGATATCCCATTTGGGTCAAAATACTTAAAAATTTTTAGTATGAAAGATCATTTTTCTTTGGACACATGATCCATGTAATTTCCCTTAGGCCTCCAAACCCACCTTGACTTCTTAAGGTTATTTTCCATCTTACCCTTACCAGTATTAACCACTGCTCTTGTCCCAGCAGTAGTCATATTTCTAATCCCAGAAGTTTTAACATCTTGTTTTAAGTTTTTGGGTCTAAAATCTGGTTTTGTGTAGTAAGACCTCCTGATTGGTGAATATGAGGCTCTTGGTCTTACATTGTCCATTCTTGGGTAAATTGGTCTAATAGCGCTACCAGTTTGTGCTATTTTTGGGGCAAATTGCCTAGCAGTACTAATAGGCCTAGCAGTACTAACAGTATGTACTGCTCTTTTCCCATTTGGCCTAACAGGAATAACCAAACCTGTCCTGGTTAGTACTCCTGATGGGACAAAAGTCCTTCTTGCTTGAGGGTAGTTCAATTTATTTGAAATTTTTTGATGATTAACCCTTTTAGCATTATCCCATACTGGTTTGACCACCATTTGACCAGTATTGACCACATTTTTCAGCTTAGGTTATAGGCTCTTTTTGTCATAAAAATCACAATCTTTGATCAGCATGATACCCATCTGCTTTGGAGAACCTATCATTTGCTGGTGTGAGCTCTTCGTCACTTGATCTGACCTAAAAAACACTCATACTTATCTCACTATCAGTTTTAGATTTGTTACTCATTTCATTCATTTGTGTGCCATATCCTAAACCATTTTTATCTTTAGCACTCATTTGACTGTTGAGTATTTTATTAAGACCCTTGGATGATTCTTCCCATTTTTCTATCTTAACTTTCAACTCGTCTCTTTCCTTAACAACTTTTTCTAGTTCCATTTTAAGGTTGTTTATTTTTAATTCTCTGCACTTAAGCTCATAGTTTTGAAACTTATATTTTTCACCCCAAGCCAGTTCATTCTTTTCATGTCCAAGAATTCTAAATTCTAAAGATTCTAAAGCTAACTCATAACCCTAAATTTCTAGTCTGACTCTGCTATGTTTTTCTCTTTCACTATCAAATTTCTTTTGAAGAATTTTAAAAGATTCAAGACATTCTTTAGAACAGTTTTGTACCTCATTATCAGAAGAACTTGATGAGCTTGAAGAGGAGATGGCCATTAAAGCATAATTGACTGGTTCATCAAAGTCATTGCTCCAGTCATATCCTCCTAGACCATCTTGAGCCACCGGTACTTATGATGATGGTTCATTTGTTGTTGCATTCCTCCTGCCATTTTCACCATAAGATCTTTTTCCTTGGTTCCTTCCTGATTTGCATTCCTTAGAAAAGTGCCCTTTCTTGTGACAGTTGTAGCATACAACTTTTGACTTATCAAAGATAATAGGTTGTATTCCTTTGAAATCCAAGTTCCTTCCTGTTTTTTGAATGAATCTTTGCACCCTAACAGTCATCATGGCTACTTGCCATCTAATATCCAATTCTTCCAAGTCATCTTGATCAATCTGCTACAAATCCTCATTATCAAGTAGAGGATTTGTTGTCTGTTGTGTAAAGAAAGAGCATACTACTTCATCAGCACCTGGAGTAGATGAACCTTGACTTGTTGAACTAGTTCCTCTAGCAGTATTAACTCCAAAATTTCCACTGACAGTACTAACTTCATTAGTCCTGCTTGTATTCTCAAAAGAAAGAATAGCCAAGTTCTGAGAATTAGATGTGGAACTTGAAGACCTTTTCATCTCATCTTCATAGACCCTAAGGTTGTTGTAGAGATCATCAATATCAGTCTGGTCTATGTTTGGCTTATTTCTCATGATTAAAGCAATTTGACTCCATGAGGGAGGAAGACTTCTTAAAAACTTTTGATTGATATCTTCCTTTAATATTGGAGCAGCATGAAGCTCCAATTGACTTATGAGTTTTTGGAACCTATCATAAGCTTTATCCAGACTTTCATTTGGTGCAGTGGTAAAGTTTTCAAACTAATGTTTTAAAACATTTTTTTGCATCTTTTTTTATTCTTCATTTCCTTCAAACGTTGATTTGATTGCAGCCCAGAGAGATTTAGCATCTAGAACATTATGAAACTTAAGGAGACATTCATCAGGTATTGCTAACAGCAAGATGCTCTTAACTCTTTTATGATTCCTTTTGGCAGTGAGTTGTTTGGCAGTCTTAGGAGCAGGAGGACCAGATTGTTCTCCTGTTGGTGCAGCCTCTTCTTGGAGATCTCCATCGACAATTATATCCCATAAGTTGTGATCTGTGTGACAGATATATTGACGCATTCTCGTGCTCCAAATATCATATTCTTCCTTTTTGATGATAGGGATTTTCATTGTTGTGATAGTTGGTGAAGGAGTGTCTTGTTCTGCCATCATACTGATTTGAGTGCAGATCTGTTTCAAACAATAGAGTTCTTCTTATTTAGAGTTTCCACACAAGCTCTGATACCACTTGTTGGATCCCTTACTGAATAGATCTTGAACCTTTAGCTTGCAAAGGGTTTGCTACTTTAGATAAATCCAAAGCAACAATAATGAAACACTGATTTAACACTATTGATTATGCGGAAACTAATCAACAATGCTAAGAAGAACAGTATTAAGTAACACAAGAAAACTTTGTATTATAACTTGAATCTGACTAGGTTACAGATTACAAAGACTATGATTGCTAAGATGATCTCTATTGATCTATGTTGATCTATATCAACTAACTATGACTAGGGTTCCTTTTATACACCAAGGAAACCCTAATGGGCTTTACAAAACGCGTATAGAGATCATGCATATCCTTTCCTAAGATATCTCATGCATATCTCTAACTCTAACTAACTTTTGCATAAGCAGACTTAACTATTACATAACCAGTACTAACTTATAATGAACTACCAGTACTAACTATGCTAACTCTTCTACCAGTACTAACAAGTGTACTGGCAGAACTAACTATATAACAAACAGAATTAAGTCTTGTATACATAATTCCTAACAAATTATATCAATGAAAAATAACAAACAATATCGCAGAAGCATGTGATGAATGTAAATATTTTTTCTTTTGGAACTTGTCTTGTACTTGTGTGTTGTAATCGTATGTTCCTTGATTATTCGGTGTTGGGAAAAGTTGGTTGATAATCATTGGAAACATCAACTACAATTAAAATCATTCAGAAAATCATCGTCGCAACAAATAATATCATAAATAAGCATAATGTTAGTGGATATAATATCCCTTACCCCTACAATATTTGGCTCATCTCAAATCTATATAAACAAAGGCTGACAACTTTCTTTAGCACCAGTTAAAAAAACAAAAGAATAGAAAAGTATGTCTTCCTCGTGTTCAAAAAAATAATGCAATACACCAAACTCACCAGATTACAACGATTCAGTTCCGCAACTTGAACTCACAAAAAAAAACATCGTTTCACTATTTTCAGTGTCTTTAAATGATCCCAAAACAAGAAGAATGTGGCTTATTGAGGAAGTGCAGCGTCTAAATAATGAGATTGGTGAGAGAAAAAAACTTGTTGTAATGTATGTTAGAAAAGCCGGGATTTAGTGTATATTTGTTTTTTATCTACAACTTTGTTGTTATGTTTTTTTCTTCGTATTTAATAAAAGTATTTAGTAATCTTTGTACTTCTATTGTTTTCGTGCTCTAGTAAATTGATCCGCATCTGTTGTATTTGTGCTAAGAGTAATTAGACCCACATACCTTGTTGTTGGTAGATTTTGGATTATTTCAATCAAAAAGCTCTATTTTAACTTATATGAAACTCAGTTGTAACTCATTCGTATGTATCAAGTAAATAGATTCAGCCAGGTAATCAACACCAATCGACATCGACTGATCTATAACATGCGTACGTCATGTGTATCAAATGCGCATTGTGTTAGTAACACAATCTCATTATTATATTCAACGTTTTTGCTTCGAAATGTTATTCGATATGAAAAGGGGTTAAATTTGGTAACTTGTGGGTAGCTGCATAAGCTATAAACATAGCTGCCATTAGCCGTCAAACATTAAACTGACAAACAGACATTTTAATATACTAAAGTAAAAAATAATAAGGATAATTTTGAAATATTAAAAAAGAATCATAATTTTTTCAATATAATATAAAGTTTAACAAAGTTTAAAAATAAGCGTAATCTTGGGTGTTAGAGCATCTCTTTAATGTATGCACCAAAAAATACACTATTTTAGTGCAAAACAAGAATTTTACATAATATAACATTATCTTCATTAACAACCTAGAACAACAAATCTTTTAGCATAAAATCAAGTTATGCTAAAAGATTTCGGGTCTTCAAATTAAACATATAGAATTGGCACAACAAAAAAATGAGAGAAAAGATTTTTTTACCAGTTTAGATTAATCGTGTATGGAATAAAAACTGAAAAAAAGTAGTCAATCTATAAATTTTTGGTTGTTTCTTTTAAGCTCAGTGTTAAATGTGGCCCACGTATATATATAAAAAGAACAATATTGCCTAGTTTGTGTTTCAAATCATCTATATAGCATATACGTAACTGAAATGAGCTATTTTTTTATTGTATCTTGATTTTTAAGTGGTATGCAATGATAGTCGGTATTTTACGGTTAACCGGTTTGATAGTTCTAAAAGAGTAAATGTATGCTTAAAATTCTATAAAATATATTAATACAAATATAGATATCCATAATTACATTCATCTGAACTTAGTAAAAATTGAATGTTTATTATAAGGTTTACAATTATAAATTTGTATTATTATAAGTTTGTAACATCCATTTTAATACTTAAATTTAATAAGTCATTAATTTACGTTATAATGCAGTTAGTTTAGTGAGAATTTACCTGATTCATAATGTTTATTGTCTTAATATTTTTAAAACTTCCTTTTAAATGAAGTTTTAAATGCATTATAAAGTAGTATAGATTAGAGTGAAAAGTGAAACATTTATATTTTTAGTGCAATGAATAATATTGCATGACATTTAGTGTAATTTAGATATTACTATTCATTGCACTAAGATAATATAAGTGTTTAATGCTAACATAGAAGCAACTTTTATCTACTTTTGCACTATTTTAGTATAAAAATGTATAGATAATACTAACATTAGAGATACTCTTATGGTGCATTTGGTGTGAGGGTGTGGATTTGAGGTAATGAAGTCATTCTTAAACATTATTATTTGGTGTAAGGGTGATGTGCGGTTTGTAAGGACTTCATAGGAAGTTTTATAATCCCCTAGGCAGTGCACCAAATCGTTGCAGTGTAGTATAGGCAAGACTTGAGGTTGTTATCGTTCTCTAGGGAAATAGGTTGGGAAGGATCGAACATAATCTAACAGAGGTCTAAGGGGTTGAGAGGAGATTCTTTTTGTGTTTTTATGTTTTTATAAAAGCAAATAAATATCATGGTTTAAGAGGTTGGTTGGTTTTTAACTAATTAAACTAATAATTAAATCTATACTGCTGATGATAATTATATGGTAAACAAACATATTTACTTAATCATGCATTACTCCTTATTATGCTTCTCTAAATTATGCTGCTTTGTCACTCTTGCAATGATCTGTGTAAGTATTTCCTAAGTCATGAACTAATTACACGAACTCGCCGTCTATGTAATATTCCGTTAAGGCAACGCACAAGTAAGGTAGTATGAAGACTATTACAAGGCCTATAAGAGTACATTACATGCAATTAAAACATTTAAGAGGGATCAACCATATTAGAGGTAAGGTAGTATGAAGACTGTTACCGATGGTATCCTTTCTACACACTCACGTTTCCCTAGACGTCTATTGTAACACCCCGCCTTACTCAGACCATAATATTGTCCGCTTTGCCCGCAGGCTCACGGATTTGTTTTTGTGGCCCTCGTGTGAGACTTCCCAGTAGGTCACCCATATCAGTGCTACTCTCACACGAGCACGCTTAACTGCCAGTTCCTAGGAACCCCACTCGCAGTAGACCACAAAATGCGTTGTGTCATTGTAAGGCGAATGTTAACTTATGAACCCAACATCACTCCAAGCCACAGCCGATTTGGGATTTGCCTAGGGTGTCACAATCACCCCCCCCCTCCTTAGGGACTCATAGTCCTCGATGAGGTTTGCCCCACCATCCCGTACTCCACTCCTCTTCTCTTGTCCTCCTCGTTCCTAAGGTAGACTGATTCGTATGTTCTTTTTCTAAGTCTAATAATGAGTTATATTTCTCTATTTTATGGGGCATATTATAGGCAATTTCATTGATTCCGTCAGTGAACTTCACCACTCCTAGGGATAGGTCATGAGTCATATTGGATATTTCAACAAAAGGCTTCCCTAGTACTACTTGTGACAACCTAGGATCTATGATTGAACTAATATCCTCAACAATCATAAAGTTTGTAACATAAGTGAAGTTCCCTACGAAGATATGCATTCCCTTAATACTTCCCGTGAAATTGCTCACTCCTCTACTTGTATCTTTGCTAGGCCTAGGAAACACATAATCAATATATTTGAAAACACCTTGCACCCAAATTATAAAACAAAGCATGTTCACCCCAAGATAATATTAAATCAGTAAAACAGTAAAAAGTGGGGCTATGAACTCACCTTGAGTACTGATAGTCCAAAATAACACAGATAAAAGACGTCACGCAAAACTATGGAATGCAACCTATTTAAATTAAGGTCGTATAAGTACCGAGTACTTTTAATTAATAGCATTGATATAATCCTATAGTTGTTACAATCGTACTAACGTTCGGGCTTTCATAATTAAAGAGGTCTGACAAGACGTACTAGGATAAGACACTATAAATCGTAAATCCAACAACTCCGACGCTACGCCATCGAAGAGGCCCATTATGACACTCCCTATAATATAGTTACTTTAGGAGTAACCACTATAATTCTATATAGCTCAATCACCCTTTTTTTAATGTTTCTAAAAGTTTGAGTGAAACAAATTTATAATTATGTAAAACATTTAAAAAGTATCTGAATAATGTAATTAAAGTTATTCCTGGTAGGGTATTAGTTACTCCTGGTAGTGTTGTTACTACTGGTAGTGCTGTTACTACTGGTAGTGCTGTTACTACTGGTAGTGCTGTTACTACTGGTAGTGTTTTAGTTTATTTTCTAAGTCTGACCCGACTATAATGACCCACTAAATCACAATTCAGACTCGGGTTCTAAAGTAGAATTTTATGCGAAATATATTTTGAGACAACTTTCCAGTTTCCGGTCCGAGTCCCGAAACCCGACCGAAATGGGCGAAAAAGCACTTCGCATCAGATCTGATCATTGATTTAATTACCAAAAAGCCAGATTTTGCCCCGCCTTACGACCCGTTATCACTCGCTTTTAGACTTAAAGAACTATGTGGGGAAGTAAAACGACCTTCCGAACGACTTTCATGTTTCGGCCGAAGGCCGAAACGGACTTGAAAGTGCCGCAAATACCATTTTAAAATCCTGACAGTTTTATAAAAGTATTTCTCGTCGTAAACTCGTAACTACGTATCTTTTTCGTTATAAATCGGTTTTTCAAGTTTCATATCATTTTGGAATCGTCATGAGGCGTATTATTTTTATATGAGGTCAAACCTACTGTATGAGGTCGAATTAAAACAGCCCTCATATGGCGTTTGTATACTTTTAATCATAACTTTCTTAAGTAAACCTTTAAAACCCTAATTTATACTTAAATATGTTTATACTTAAACCATATGTTAACATACTTTTACATTTATTTTTCCATGATATATATAACCATATGACATAAGAAAAATTGTGTAAATTCATAAACATAAGTGATAACTCTTTTTACATATTTAAAAAGTCCTAAGTGGTGATTTAGCCATAATTAACATATTAATAAAATCACGATAAATAAAAGTATGAAGGTATTAAGAAGACCTTAGGAATGATGTATGAGATGAGAAATAAGTGCTAAACCCGTGTTTAGACTCAAAACCCAATCTTGCAAGATTATAAACCCTAGATTAGGTTTGAAACCCTAATCTTTCCTTTTCTTCCTTAATATTTGCAAATGATGATCCAAGGCTTGCAAACACTTTAGTGTGCCTTAGGATTGATGTGTATAGGCGTGTATGGATTGTAGAAAATTTTGTATGGGTTTGTGTGGGAGAGTGTTGTATGCCGTAGCATATAGAGAGACAAAGGGAGAGGTTTTTGTGAATTTTAGTATAAAGAGTAAGGATTTCACTTATGCATGCATGTGTATTTATAGGAAGAGAATGAAGATATTTGTTAGTTGCTAAGATTGACTAGAAAGTCCAAGGAGGGGGGGTATGCTGTGGGATTTAAGGGGACAAGAAAGGAGGGGGACAAGGGCTTTAAAGCTTATGTTTATGGTTCCCTTAAGTAGGAATCATCCCATGAAACTTAGGGAGGTGTTTCTTAATTAATTCTTTTATATACTTAATATGTTTACTTGTGTATTTATAAAAGAAAAGTGTAAGTAAAACTTTTAATTAAAAGTAAAGTGTAGTTTTTGTATAAAAGTTTACTTTGTAAAGTCTTGGTATTTTGTAAAGTATTTGTTATCTTGTATAATCATATGAGATGTGTATAAATATATACATATGCCTAAAGTTTTATAAACTTTGATCATTGTATATAAACGTAGATATTTGTTGAAGCGTACGTTGATTTTTAGGGTTCCGGGAAAACCTAATTGTCATTTATCGTGAAACGTAAACACTTTCACGTATCCGATAAAATAACTTGTGAAACATTAATAATTATTCTCAAAATAATTGCTTAACCCTTGTTTGACGTAAACAATAATTTGCTTAATGCCCGTTTACGTTAACTGATCATTTTTAGTTTACGCGATTTAACTTAACGATTTTCCATTAAAACTAACGCGTACAATACTAAAAAAAATTAAATATGTGACTTTATTACATAATGTCATACAATGACCTAAAATACGAGGTGTTATAGTCTCCCCCCGTTAGCTGAGCCTTGTCCTCAAGGCTTAAGACGCAACACTTGACGACGGCCCGGTCTTTGAGAACAGATGTGGGTATTTCTTCCGGAATTGATCTTCGCGTTCCCATGTAAACTCTGGACCTCTCTTGGAGTTCCATCGAACCTTGACTAATGGGATACGGCTTCGCTTTAACCGTTTGACTTCACGATCTGTGATCTCTATCGGTTCCTCGACAAACTGAAGCTTGTCATCAAAATGAAGTCCATCCAACGGAACGGCTAAGGGTTCGTCGGCATGACACTTCTTTAAGTTGGACACGTGAAATGTATTATGAACTCTGCTCAGCTCCTCAGGAAGCTCGAGCTTGTATGCAACGTCTCCAACCCTTTTTATTACCTTGAAAGGTCCAACAAACCTGGGATTTAATTTCCCTCGTTTGCCAAAACGTACAACCCCTTTCCAAGGCGAAACCTTGAGCATCACTTTATCTCCAACCTCAAACTCCATCGGCTTACGCTTTAAATCAGCGTAGCTCTTTTGTCTATCACGAGCGGCTTGCATCCTTTGCTTAACTTGAATGATCTTCTCTGTCGTCTCTTGAACGATCTCTGGGCCGGTGAGTTGAACTTCTCCAACCTCAGCCCAACAAACAGGCGAACGACATTTTCTACCGTAAAGTGCCTCAAAGGGTGCAGCCTTAATGCTCGCATGATAACTGTTATTGTATGAAAACTCGACCAATGGCAAATGTTTAACCCAACCATTTCCAAAGTCGATCACACAAGCACGAAGCATATCTTCGAGAGTTTGAATGGTTCTCTCGCTTTGTCCGTCAGTTTGCGGATGATATGCCGTACTCATATCTAAACTTGTACCCAAAGCCTTCTGAAGTGACCTCCAGAAATTCGATGCAAACCTAGGGTCACGATCACAAATAATCGAGACCGGTATTCCGTTACTACTTCCTTCAGGTACATTCTCGCTAGTTTCTCCAGAGGGTCAGTTTCTTTCATGGGTATAAAGATTGCGGACTTTGTAAGACGGTCAACGATTACCCAAATGGTGTCATACCCTTGTGATGACTTAGGAAGCTTTGTGACAAAATCCATCGTGATATTGTCCCACTTCCATTGAGGTATCTCGGGTTGTACCAACAAACCCGATTGTCTCTGATGTTCAGCCTTGACCTTAGCACAGGTCAAGCACTTGCTAACATAGGTGGCGATATCAGCTTTCATATTGGGCCACCAATATAGCTTCTTTACGTCTTGATACATTTTCTCGGAACCTGGATGGATAGAATACTTTGATTTGTGGGACTCGTGCATGATCACAGTCCGCAAATCGCCATAACAAGGTAACCAACTCCTGCCATTGAGGCATAGGGTTCCATCCGTACGAGGTTCCAACTTTTCCGTTCTAATTGCCTCTGGATATTTAGCATTTTCAATCAGCATACCTCCAACATCCTCATTCTTGATGTTCTCTGGTTTCCGTGCTTCAGTCTGAGCATTCAAGATTTGCTTAGGAAGATCCAAGCTAATAGTCATGACTAAAGCTCGAACTCTTAACGGTGGTTCCCGTTCTTTCCTGCTCAAAGCATCAGCAACGACATTTGCCTTCCCTGGGTGATAACGAATATCGCAATCGTAATCACTAAGCAACTCTAACCATCGGCGTTGTCTCATGTTCAATTCCTTCTGATTAAGAATATGCTGTAAACTCTTATGATCAGTGAACACCGTACACTTGGTACCATACAGATAGTGCCTCCAAATCTTCAGAGCGAACACTACTGCTCCAAGTTCCAGATCATGAGTAGTATAGTTCTTCTCATGGATCTTTAACTGGCGTGATGCATAAGAAATAACCTTTTCCCTTTGCATCAACACAGCGCCCAAACCCTTGATCGAAGCATCGCAGTATACGATAAAATCTTCACTTCCTTCGGGTAAAGCCAGAATTGGTGCACTACACAACTTCTGCTTCAATAACTGGAACGCTGCTTCTTGTTTGTCACCCCACTCAAACTTGACCTTCTTTTGAGTGAGCTTGGTCATTGGTTTGGCGATCTTTGAAAACCCTTCAATGAATCGTCGATAATACCCAGCAAGACCTAAAAACTGACGAATCTCCGTTGGTGTCTTAGGAGATGCCCAATCTTTAACGGATTCGATCTTGGCTGGATCCACATGAATGCCTTTATTATCAATCACGTGACCGAGGAACTGTACTTTGGGAATCCAAAATTCACACTTGGAAAATTTTGCATACAACTCCTCTTTCTTCAACAACTCCAATATTATCTTCAGATGCTCTTCGTGCTCTTGCTTGTTCTTGGAATAGATCAAAATATCATCAATAAAGACAATTACGAATTTGTCCAAATAAGGTTTGCACACTCGGTTCATGAGGTCCATAAACACAGCAGGTGCGTTAGTCAAACCAAACGGCATGACTTGGAATTCATAATGTCCATATCGAGTTCTGAAGGCAGTCTTCGAGATGTCTTCCTCTCGAACCCTCAATTGGTGATAACCTGACCTTAGGTCGATCTTTGAGTAGACACTCGACCCTTGAAGTTGATCGAATAAGTCATCAATTCTTGGTAGCGGATAACGGTTCTTCACCGTTAGTTTGTTTAGTTCCCGATAATCTATGCACATCCGTAACGATCCATCTTTCTTCTTGACGAATAGAACTGGAGCTCCCCATGGTGACGAACTAGGTCTTATAAAGCCTTTGTCAGAAAGCTCTTGTAGTTGATCCGCCAATTCTTTCATTTCTGATGGGGCCAATCGATAAGGTGCCCGTGCTACAGGTGCAGCACCAGGTACTAGATCGATGTGAAATTCCACTTGTCTGGTATGTGGAAGACCTGGCAAGTCCTCGGGAAATACTTCGGGAAAATTTTTGACGATCGGTACATCTTGCAGTTGCTTCTTCTTTGACTTGTCTCCAGTCTCCTTGATGGTAATATGTGCCAAAAAGACGTGACATCCTTGTAGCAGATACTTCTGGGTCTTGGTGCACGAGATGATGTTTAATCGAGTCCCGCGTTTATTTCTACTTCCGTCTCCATGAAAAATTAAGATTTCGCTCCCAAAGGGAATACGAACGATCTTCTTAGCACAGTCAATAACGGCTTGGTATTTCGTCAACCAGTCCATGCCAATTATGACATCATAAGTACCCATTTCTACAGGCATTAGGTCGACGTGAAACGGATGGTTCAGAAAATTTCGTTGCAACCCAGTAATTCCGTATTTCACCCAAATTATTCTACCATAGCTAATTCAACGTTATAACCATGATCTAATGTAGTGGGGGCTATATTAATCAAAGTACTAAATTGAGTAGACACGAAACTTCTATCTGCACCAGTATCAAATAAAATGGAAGCACAACGGTTGTTTAGGAGAAACGTACCCGTCACAACATTGTTGTCTGGGTTTTGCCCTGCAACTCCCACTGCATAAGCCCTGGCTACAGCGTTGCCATTTCCCTGGTTCTTGTTCTTCCACTGGGGGCAGTCCTTCTTGAAGTGGCCTGGAGCCCCACACTCAAAGCAAACGATGGCATTGGTATTTGCCCCTTGGGCTCTCAGGTTGTTGTTGTTGCGGTTGTTGTTGTTATTGTTGTTGCGGTTGTTGCTGTTATTGTTATTGCGGTTGTTGTTATTGTTATTTGCAGTTGCAGGCCGGCTCCTACAGTCCTTGGCCAGGTGGCCAAGCTTCTTGCAGTTAGTGCATGTTGGTATACAAGGACCGTAATGGTTGAAGTTACACTTGGGACATAGAGGTTTAGTCCCTTCATACGGTTTCTTGTCACCGTTCCCGGCAGCATAAGCCCTGCCTGTGTTTTGCCTTTTGTTTTGTTGTTGGTTTTGGTTAGTTCGAGGAGTGTCTTCAAACTTCCTCTTGTTATCTGCCTGTCTCTCAGCAAAAGTGTTAATTCTCCTATCCATCAATTCAGTCGCCATCTCAATAGCCTCCTGCATGGTTTTCGGCTTCGATGCCACAACACTTGAGTAAATCAGGTCTGGCATCCCACCGACATACCTTTCAATTTTGTCAGTCTCTTCAGGAAACATCCTGTCACACAGCAATGCTAGTTCCTGGAAACGTTGGTTGTAAGCTACCACATCGGTGCCTTTTACTTTTAGGTTCCACAACTCTGCCTCAATCTTCTTGATTTCATTCCTCGGACAATATTTAGTTGTCATCTTCTTCTTCAAGTCAATCCACGTCATTGCATACGCAACATCATTAGTCACTGTCCTAGCATGTGAGTTCCACCATGTTAGAGCAATTCCCATAAGAGTACAAGTGGCAAACTTCACTTGATTCTCCACGGTGCAGTTACTTATGCGAAACACGGTTTCCATCCTCTCAAACCATTGGGTCAAGTCGACCACTCCTTCTGTGCCCCTGAAGAATAAGGGTTGACATTTCATGAAGTCTTGATAGGTGCACTCCCGAACAGCGCGTTCATTCCTTCTCACACCTGTTCCCGAGGTATGGCTATCATCGCCATTTCGGGTCGTAGCACGTGCTGCCAATACAGCAGTGACACCCTCGTCGATCATGGCCTGAAGTTGGGCACTGGTGACCGAAGTGGTGGTATGAGTGTCTGTGACTGGTGGGGGAGTTGTACCTGGGTTTAACCTCGTGGGCCTTCCTCTTGGTGCCATTTTCTTAAATCACAAGAAAACATAATACCCGTTAGATTTCAAAAATCTTAACCATAACCCGATGTATACATAATAAATAAAACGAGATCACAACACATGGTGAAATACACAACATTATTGAAATTAACAAATCGACATTCATTCATAATAAATTCAATTTCACATAAAACATAATCCATCCTTTCCATATATAACTTCGGAAAATAATACATGATTGGTTTAGTACATAATGATCACAACACTTAGGTTACAAGACAAAATAACCTAAAGCCATACTAGCCAAGATATACTCGTAATACTTAGTAGGCTGTACAAAGTAGCCGATACATGAACAAAAGATCTAAACAGAGTAGCTAGACAAAACAAAAGATCTATACAGTCTGCTAGCTGGGAATAACCCATAATACATAACAGACTGCATAGTAGCTACAGTTATAACCTAGTCTAAGAACTGCTACTGGCCTCCTCTGGTAGCTCTGGCTCTACAGGATCCTTAGCAGGTCCCTGCTATCTCTGAAGTTCAATCATCTGGGTCTTGAGGCTCTTCACTATCTTTAGTGCCTCCACTAGCTGTCTCTGTCTCCGATAATCTGCTTTCAGCAGATCTGAAATCACCAACTGCCTCCTACGGTCTGTTGCCTGCAACTCAGTGATCTCGGATTGCTGAGCCATAACCGTAGTCTTGAGTGATATGCCCTCAGAATGTACATGATCATAAGCATCCATCAACCATGCCCAAGCGGCACGAGATAATTTGGCCTCCTCCTCCATCAGAAGGGCAGTGCGTCTATGGAATGGCCTATCCCTGTACAACATGTTGACTCGGGCTCTAAGTAGAGCTCGGTCATATCGTGCATCATCCAGCTGAGAATATATGATCTCATCCTCTTGGTCAACAGTAGTAGACAACTCAATAACTCTCTGATTGACCCCCTCTAGGGTGGTCGGTGCAATCTCCTGGATGGCTCCTACAAGGTCATCCCATGTATCCCTAATACCATAGCCTAACTCTCTAGACATCCAGCGTCCTGGAGCGGCATCTAACATATCAGCAAATCTATAAAGGTCTGCCCTAACTGGGGTAGGTCCAACCTGCCTAGCAGTACCAGCTGCTGAACTCTCCCCAACCTCGTATCCAGGACCAGAAGTAGTACGACACGGCCTCTTATGAAGCGGTAAACACATCTCAGGCATCTCAATCTCATGAACAAGAGATGGTAGTGCATCTCTCTGTCTAATCCCAGCAGCTCGGGATCCCGGAGATCCCTCAACATATGTAGGACCATTGGGTGGTGGTGATGATATAGGTAATGGCGGAGAGGGTATCTGAGGAAGTGGTGATGAGTATGGAGAGAGAGGTGATGGTGGTGGAGTAGGTAAGGCTAACAATCTCTCAGCAACTTCCTCGGAGAGGAACGGTGTCGGCGCCTGAGGTCGGATGGACATCCTAGCCGTGACGCGATAAGCAAGGTATGGGTCCTGGTTAGCTGAATAAGCAACAGCTGCAGGGTCAGCAGGAGCTAAGTGCTCCTCCTCCTCTGCATCATCATCATCATCATCGTCATCGTCAGATGGCTCCTCATCATCCCTGTCGTCTCCTCTGTCAGCAGGATAGTCGGCTGGATCCTCCTCAGGATCCTCCTCGTCATCCTCCTCCGGATCCTCCTCAGGATCGGACTCAGGAATGTATCCCGGTGACTCAGTAGTAGGTGAGGCAGCAACAGGCAATGGCTGCTCCTCAGCCGGTAGGACATCGTCCTCTGGTAAGAACTCCGGGTAAACAGGCTCCGGAACAAATGGTACATAGATAGGTGAAGGTGGTGCCTGCTCTGGCTCCTCAGGGCCAGGCACGTAATCTGGAGACGGTGGATCCTGAAAAATAGGTCCTTCGGCTCCTGGTGATCCTATGTCAGATAGGTCCTCATATGGGCTGGATATCTCAGTATACGTAACTGTAGAATCTTCCGAATCCGACATGCTCGAAACTAAAAAATCAAAAGTGACTTATATAAGTATATTAATATAAGACTATTATCCTTATATACGTAATATATTATAAACACGTATATCAATTATGCATGTATATAGTCTAACCGACTAATGCAACAACTAGTATATGAATACCCCGTAAAAACCCTTTTGTATGTATGCAATGTTTGAAAACGGTTATAGTCCAGCAAAAACATTTTGACCTGGTTCTCTATAACCTTGGCTCTTGATACCAATCTGTAACACCCCCAAAATGGGTCGCAGCGGAATAAGGATCCGGGGCGTGTTACTTCAAGATCAACAACACAAGATATATATAAGAACGACACAAAAAGTCGTTTAAATTGATACATTGGATTTAAATTCATAGGTTTATGTATTTAAATTATGCAGGACCGCAAGACTTTCCCGTGATGTTACAACATATGCCAACAATCACAAAACCAGATTACTGTTGCACTAAGCTCATGACACTGAAGCTCAACCTATATTTGCTATTTTAGCAGTTATTTTGCCCGTACAGATGTTGTAACCCGCAACATCCAAGTCCGACATGGTCAACGTTCGTTCCCGGTGATAGCTAATCACCCAAACGGGGAGGTTAATCCCAATAGCACTTTGATAACCATGTAATATTCTATATAGCATAATCACCGACTAATCGTTTTGATAAAATAATATTTATAAAGTGAAAACGTTTATAAATATACTTTTTGTAAAAATGACCTAGTTTTGTCGTTTTAAGTCCGTTGCTCGCGTTTCTTACGAACACGTCTTCGTAGTAAGATGAGTGATCAAGATATTACATTTTTAAGTTTTTGATATTCTGTGATGAATAGTGTTTTTACTGTTCACAACAGCTAGTTAGTCATTTTTAGGTTTTAATTAACATAAACTCATAATCGTAATAACTTATCCGTTTTAATCCCGATTTTAGTGATTCCTTCGAGTACGTCTTTGTTATTGAAAGATGTATTATATTTTATAAAGATATAATAGCGTAAATAGTGTTTTTAGTGATTTTAGTGGCGTAAAGATGTATTATATTTTTAAGATTTTAGTGATTCTGCGATGAATAGTGTTTTTACTGTTCACAACAGCTAGTTTAGTCGATTTTACTGATGAATAGTTCTTTTTACTGTTCATAGTTTATAAAATTACTTTTATAAACTTTAATTAGCGTAAACGTCGTAGTTTATTCGTTATAGTTCCGTTTTTACCGATTCTTTCGAGTACGATCTCGTAATTAAAAGTTATATCATATTTTTGATGTTTTAAAAATATCACTTTCTATAATGAATAGTAAATTTTATAAAAGTATTTCTCATCGTAAATTCGTAATTAACGTATCTTTTTCGTTATAAATCGGTTTTTTGAGTTTCTTATCCTTTTGGAATCGTCACGAGCCATATTATTTTTATATAATGTCTAAACTACTGTATGAGGTCGAATTAAAACAGCCCTTATATGGCATTTGTATATTTTTAATCATAACTTTCTTAAGTAAACCTTTAAAACCCTAATTTATACCTAAACATGTTCATACTTAAACCATATGTTAACATACTTTTACTGTAACACCCCCAAAATGGGTCGCAGCGGAATAAGGATCCGGGGCATGTTACTTTGAGATCAACAGCACAAGATATATTTGAACAACTTTCCAGTTACTGTCCGAGACCGACCAAACTCGACCGAAATGGGCCTAAAAAGTAACTCGCATCAGATATATGCAGTGTATTATATACCAAAAAGGCCAAATTTTGGCCCTCGCCCTATACGACCCTTATCCACATCGCTTTTTTAGAACTTACAAGAACCTCGCCGGAAGTAAACGACCAACCGAACCGACATTCATGTTTCGTGTCGCCTGAAGGCCGAAACGGACTCGAAAGTGCCGCAAATACCATCTTAAAATCCTGACAGAAACAACTAAATTAACAAATCTGATATTTATACCTCGAATATATCGGCGTATTCGCTCTAAACTTTTTCGTTTAAGATATATCCTTTGACAAAGTTTCTTACTTTTCGGAATCGTATGAGGCGTATTATGTTCATATTGAGGTAAAACCCACTGTATAAATTTCAATTAAAACAGCTCCCTTTAATTATCAAATGTCTATACCTTTATAAAAAGCTTGATTTATTTACTTATAACCCTAATTTATAACTTAAACATGTTTATAACTTAAACTATATATTAACATACTTTTACATTCACTTTTCCCAGTGATATATATGACCATATGACATAAGAATAAGTGCATAAAATCATAAACATAAGTAATAACTCATTTTACATATTAAAAAGTCCTTAGTGGTGATTTAGCCATAATTAACATATTACACATAAAATCATAAGAAATAAAAGTATAAAGGAATTAGGAATAAAAGTATGTAGGAATTAGGAAGACCTTAGGGATGATGTATGAGATGTAAAATGAATGCTAAACCCGTGTTTAGACTTAAAACCCAAGATTAGGTTTGAAACCCTAATCTTCCCTTTTCTTCTTAAATCCTTGCAAATGATTATCCAATGCTTGAAAACACTTTAGTATACCTTAGGATTGATGTGTAAAGGGTTGTATAGATTGTATAAAAATTTTGTATGGATTGCTTAGGATGGCTTATTTTTGCTGTGGGTTTTGGAGAGAAAGGAGAGAAAAGATATGATTTTTGTTAAGTGTAAAGTTGTAAGAAACTTCACTTATGCATGCATGTATATATAGGAAGAGTTATAAGATATTTGTAGTTGCAAACTTTGACTAGAAAAATCAAAGGGGGAGGGGGGGTGTGCCGTGGGTTCAAGGGGACAAGAAAGGAGGGAACCAAGGGCTTAAATGTTTATGTCTTTGGTTCCTTATAATGGGAATCATCCCATTAAAGTAAGGAGGGTGTTTCCTAGCTTATTTCTTTTATACTTAGTTAATATACTTGTGTAAATGTGTAAGTAAACTTTTATAAAATGTAAAGTGTAGTTTTTATATAAAAGTTTACTTTGTAAAGTCTTGGTATTTTGTAAAGTATTTGTTATCTTGTATAATCATATGAGATGTGTATAAATATATACATATGCATAAAGTTTTATAAACTTCGATCATTGTATATAAACGTAGGTATTTGTTGAAGCGTACGTTGATTTTTAGGGTTTCCGGGTAAACCTAATTGTCATTTATCGCGAAACGTAAACACTTTCACGTATCTGATAAAGTAACTTGTGAAACGTTAATAATTATTCTCAAAATAATTGCTTAACCCTTGTTTGATGTAAACAATAATTCACTTAATGCCTGTTTACGTTAACTGATCATTTTTAGCTTACGCGATTTAACTTAACGATTTCCATTAAAAACAAACGCGTACAATACTAAAAATAAATAGTGACTTTATTAACGTCGTACATTGTCCTAAAACACGAGGTGTTATATCTATGCCAATTTAATATCTTATGGCTAGTTTTCTAAAGCTTAACGCGCACATTCATCACAAGAAGCAACATAATAAGGATCTACATATTAAGTTTCATGCAATCATAAGTAAATACTAAATGATATAGCCTAGCATGTTAAATAAAGAAGAAGAACAAGAATCAATCACAAAACACATAGACATATTAAGTGATTAAAGATAAATGAACTTCACCTGATTAAAATTATGGATTGAAGGATGATACAATAAGGTTTTGAGGCCCTAAAAACGGCCTAAAAGCTGATACACTCGAACTATCAAAGTTAGGGTTCATCTCCCAAAAATTACACACTAAAAACCCTAAAAACGAGTTGGTATATATAGGAAAATAGGCCGCGATGGCGTCGCAGGATTTCTGATGTCGTCGCTTCGCCGAATCTTCTAGGGATTCTTTTGAGGCGGTTACGATCTGCCGCCGTCTTGAGTTTCTCTGACGCCGTCTCTTGTATGTTCTGACGCCGTCACGAAGGATGGCGACGCCGTCTTTAGATACTGTATGCAATTTCTTCAAAAGAGTTGGTGTAGAGTCATAGTCTTGCTTGTTTCTTCTCCAATTGAGCCCAAGTCACGTGTATTTCCTCCAAAAGCCATACAAATGCTAAAAACATAAAAACAAACGTTTAAGTACATAAATTGGGCATAATAGCATGATTTAGGGGGTTAAATGACCCCTAAAAAGTGTATAAAATAACACCGCATAAAATACCCCTACACTTGGGATTTGTTTGTCCTTAAGCAAATGGGCTTTTCTACTTAGACAATAGCGATATTGGGGGGATTTAACCTACTATTCAAAATCAGTTTACAACACAACCTCCTAGACCTCGTAATTAAAAGCACGAAATTCATATACTAGCATCTCACATAAGTGTTTGGATTCTCTCTTTCTCTCGGGTGTATAATGAATTATAACAATGTGGGAAACGGGAAAATAACACTCATTACTTGTCATAGCATACAAATTATCATAGGCTAGGTAAAGAATCAAACCTCACCGCTTGGCGAAAGTACTAGAAATTACTATCAAAGAGGGCTTTTAATGGGTTGTGATGTGTAGGGTGTAGGTTAAACAACAGCAACAACGGATGGTATACACATGGGCGATGATAAGTTAATTAACTACAAGAATACATGCTGAGGCGTTGCTAAGCCAAGACTCGACTGCTTTATGGAATAGATAACAAACTAAAACATACAAACTCTACATCAATCTCTTTCTTTTTCTTTTCTATTTTTCTCTTTTTTTTGAATAAACATAATACATAACTTGGGGTTTACACACCCCTACACTTAAGTTTTTGCTAACTCATTACAATTTACTAAGCTAATGACCCGAATTAAAAGGATCAACAAACATGGAGATTATTGAGCTCTAATAGGGGTAATAGGTGACTTCTCCCCCAATTCTTCATAGGATAAAAACTACCATGATTTCCAATCATCCCAAAATTATATTTACAAGGATAAATGACTCGACTTAGCAACTATGTACTCTTGCAATAAGTAACTGGGTTTACAATAATGTAGTAAAAGCAAGTACATACAAGGTAGGCTAAGGCGATTTGGGTGTAACAATTGGTTAATGGTTTAACAATACTCTTCATTCAAAATCTGGAGTCAATCATAAATTTACGAGAACCGTGAAAAGGATAGGCTCGGAAGGGTGTACTAGGGGTATCCTGCACTAAAAATAAGTGCATGGCAAGGGTGTGAGATAGTTATATGATCGAGGTGACCATAATAACAAATACATGTTTAAAACATGGGTTCATCCTAGTGCCTCTTATCATTTAGCAAATCTTAATTCTCACTATGCGGTCTCGTGACACATCACAAAAACAAGTTCTAGAATTTAGTACACTACTATTATACTCGTATAATTTTAAACCGATACCAGTGCTCCAGAAATGGTGACAAAACCACATATACACATCCATAACGATGGAATAGATATATATGATTGCTTGATCCTTAACTCGAGAAAGCTAAAGGTAAAATTATCTTAGGTATCAAAAATGGATACCCGAATTCCCAAAGATCTAAAGGCGACCCTCACATTTTTGGGGTAAAGTTTGAGGAATTTTGTGCTAGTCATACAAATTCCTATCCATGAGACGCGATTAATACTCAGTTTTCGTCGGTATGTGTCATAATATTTTTTTAATTTTGGTTAAAATTACTGTCTATGCTAAGTTTCGATATATTACTCATCATTTTAAGGACCAAGCAAATGGAAATTAAAAGAATAGTTTCTAAGGCTTATTTCCTCCTACACTTAAGATGAACATTGTCTCCAATGTTCTTAAAAGTACCTGTAAAACGAATAAAGGGAAAAGAAAAAAAAGTCGAGAGAAACTAGTACTCCCCTGGTTTGCTCAATAGTGAAGAAGAAACATATGATAACTGGCTAAATCGTCATCTAAGAGTCGTCCTCCTAAAATTCCTAAGATCTTTCGGGTTTCTTCTTATCAAATATAACCTGTAAATCAAAGACAAAAACAATTACACCTGGCGTAAAATCGACGGGATAATAATATATATAACAAAACTTTTAGGGCTGACTCTATGAAAACAGTAAAGATAGGATGAATGTGTTAATGTAATCAAGGTTTCTGCAGGTTTTTAAGAAAATTACAAATTTTGGAAATTGTACAAGATTAATTTCTCAAAAATAATAAAAAATTTGAATTTTCACAGGTCTGGAGGCGCGACGCCGTCAGAGAAAATCCTGACGCCGTCTTCAGGCACTGTGAAAATTTCACATTCGTTTTCTTGGAAAAAAATTCTGCACGCAATTCTATTAGTTATTTCCTGTAGAAAATACTGCATAAAACATGAGATTAATTGTCACAATCACATGACTCGAAACTGACACGAATTAATCTAAATAATTCATTTAACATGTTCGAATTGGTTCTCATAAACCAGATTTTTCTCTTACCAATTTTAATGAAATACCTTTGATTGCAATTAAGACGAGGTTAAAAACAAAACAAAGCATGATCAAGAAATAATTTAAACATATAAAAATAAATGAAAAGAATTAAAACACACAAGAATCAATAAACTAACAGATGATGATGCATTCAAATAATTGAAATAAGAATTCTAAAGATTCAAATCCAAAACTATTACAAACCATGATTGTTTTAAACATCGTGGAAGATAATAAATAGTACTGAAATTAGACAAATACAATCACTTAGAACCACCAGGAGGGGCAGAGCCAAATCGGTAATCATAGCCAGTGTGACCTGTGTAGCCATAAGGAGGGTAGTCGGCCTCGCGCCCGGGGAATAGGTCGATCTGGAGGTGTGGGTCCAAGTTGTCGCGGGTGGACAAGTACTGGAAATGGCGGACAGTGTGGTCGTACATCCAGTTAGAGCATTCTTCTTGCTGCTCCATCCATGTATTAAGTTGTCCGCAACGCTCGTCCTGTTGGTCCATCCACTAGCCTTGGGGAAACACACTAATCACCCCGGGTCATGTTCTGGTACATATCGGCGGAACCACCAGCTTCCTCATTAGCCGACTCTTCAACCTCATCTTCCTCCCCAACCTGACGTGTTGCGGGCCAATAGCATGCCCCTCCACCAAGATTCAACAAAACTTTCATGGCAATTAATTATTTCTTCTTGAAGACGTGTGCTCGAGGCTCAACTCTCAAATCATCCACCATCGCATTAGTCAACAACCCAAAAGATCTAGCAACCCAAGTCACAAACATACTCCCACAAGTTAAATCCTTATCCTTAACTCTTTTGAGATATCGGGCCAACCAATATGGAATGTTGCAAGTGACCCCCTCGGCATAAATGCAATAGAGGAAAAAGAGGTCAATTGTGGTAATCCTATGGGTGGACTCCTTCCTACCAGAGATGGTTGTTGCAATACAACGATGGGCCAACCTAACCTTCAGATCCCTAACCTTCTTGACAGCCGTCCCTCCTATGACAAACTCATCATCTCTAATGCTCTAACAAAACCTTAGTAACTCAAGTTCAGCCTTTACAGTCTCACCTCTACTCAACCCACTCCTTGTGCTAGCCAACCTAGATTGTTCCTCAGAATATAAACCAACCCTCCACCCCAATTCTAAAAGATACATCATCCTTGGTTCTCCTCCTAGCCTAAATGAAACACTCACATGCTCGGGGTCGTACCTACAAAGAACAGAATCAAACTCAAAGGTGGCGAAGAACTCCCACACTATCTCACGGTAGACTGGTTCATTCATTTGAAATAGGTTAGCCAATTGGGGTTCGATGAAGGCATCAGTGTTGATGTTATCAAAGAAGTTCCTAGCAAGACCATGAGTAGCAAGGAAATCCTATTCAATGACGTCCCTAGGGTGGATGGAATGCTTTGATATAGATAAGTATTGGCCCTGGTGGATATCATTGTCAAATACTTTAAACTCTCAAACTCTATCTTTCATTGTACGTTCTTGAGACCTAGAGGATTGCCCCCTTATACTCTTTTCGCTCCTAGCACGCTTGCTCATTGTCTACATCCAAGCCAAAGCAAAACTGGAACGAAATTAGGTAAATGTTTTGGTTAAAATTTGATCAGTCCCTCCAGACGATGTCAGGGTTATACCCGACGCCGTCGCTATGACTTTTGTTTGAAAAGTCAAATTACGAGGGAAAGTTGAGCTAGTATCCGATAAACCAATTGCCAAACACCCCCTTAGGGTCGGAACCCACATGGGTTTGCTTAAAATAGTGGTTTTCACCTTAAATTCGAGTTATTTTTTACTATTGGATAATCTCATATCATTATCAAAGATTACTCTAATTGATTCGTGTACAGTCAACCCCCCAAATCGATTAACTTGTTCAAGGGTTTGAAAATTGGACAAATAATCAAAATCAAACAATTTAAGGAATAGGTTGATATGAAAAAGAGATTGAAAACAATTGGGTTAAGCACTTACTAAATGGAGAAGATTTCCCAGAAGAAAATAGCAAGATCCGATTTGTTTTTGTTTGTGGAAGAGATTTTCTTTTAAAGACTTGTGAAGAAGAAGTAATAGGGGTGTTTGGGTTTTATCCTGACAGGGTCGATGCAACGCGTCGCTTATGATTCCAGACGCCGTCAGGATTGATTTGTTTTCAAAAATCTCCCCAAGTTTTGAACAAAAGTAATTTCTAATCCTTGACATGTTTCAAAAAGATTTTAGCATCCTCCGGGATCAAATATTTAGTTGCTATATTGAGTGTGAAAGGGTAGTATGGACGGGTCTTGCTTTCAATTGGGTTGTCATCTCTAAAGGTTGGGCACTTATGAGATGTTGGTTGATTTGTTAAAGAGTCATCTGCGTCATGTCGACATCTGACGCTTTGACTACCCTTTTTACCCGGGTTAAAGCCAAAGGTGCTTTTCCGCAAAAGGGGTGGATTGGGAAATATTGATTGAACATATCTAACGCATAATGAACTTGTAGGGATAGATTTGGGGGCATGAGGGAATGCCTTGTTTGCAAGAGATTCTGAGAATTTACGATCATTAAGAGGTTCCGGACCCTCGATGCCTGGATACCTTGTGATCTTCTCGATATTTTTGATCCTATTTTCTTCCGCCTCTATTTCTCCCTTTAATTTCCTTATAACTTCCATAGAGAGTTGCATGAAATCACTCCCAATTACTCCCATATATTTTTCAAGTTGCTTAACTCTCTCTTCCTGATCGAGAATGAAGTTCATCACAAGATCCTCGAATGCTTCTTGGCGCGATGGCTCTGGGGGCATTTGACGCATCATGTTGTTTGACATTCCAAAAATGCTTTCACTTCTTCCCATTAGTGAGATTTCCTTTTCCATGAGTGTACCAACTTTACACTCCATGACCCCTAATAGCTGCTTCAGGTCAGGGTTTTCGTAGTCAAGGCTTCCTTCCTCTGGGATGACGGGGTTGTTCCATCCTTCATCCTCATATCGAGCTAGCTCCTCGATGGTGTCCCAGGCTTTTTCTGCATTCATTTTTCTTAGTTGGCCTTCGGCGGCGTAGTCCATGGTTCTTTTTAGTGTTTGATCGATGCGATCGTAAAATATTTAGACTTGGAGCCAAAGATCGATGCCATGATGAGAGACTTTTTGGAGTAAGTCCTTAAAACGAGTCCATGCTTCAGAAAGAGACTCTCCTTGATGTTTGGAACATTAGGATGTCATTACGAAGTTTTGCAGTCCTTCCCGGTGGAAAAAATTGAGCAAGGAAACGAGTAGTAAGATCCTACCATGTGGAGATGGATCCTGCTGGAAGACGTTCAAGCCAATTGCTACCTTGATCGCGAAGGGAAAATTGAAAGAAACGCAGGCGCGTTTTTTCCCTATTTTCAACATCAAGGTCAAGTGAGTCCACAAGTTTTAAGAAATCCTTGAGATGTTGGTTTGGATCCTCGAACCGAAGTCCGTGGAATGAGCATCTATTTTGCACCAACCGGATGGTGTCGGATCGTAGAGGCACCATATTGTTCCTATCGGGGAGCTCAATGGTGTTTCGATAGCCCTCGTGGCTAGGTTTGGAGTAATCTCCAAGAGTACAGATAGGATTTTCGCCTCCCATGGAGGTCAATGAAAAGAATTACGAAACAAATAACACAAGGAAAAGATATACTACAAGAAAGATAATTTACTGAAATTAAAATCTCACTTGATAGGAATCAAGCGAGTAGACCTAAGTTAAACAAAATTCGAAACCTAACTATTTCCCAGCAGCGGCGCCAAAAACTTGATGTGCGGTTTGTAAAGACTTCACATGAAGTTTTACAATCCCTTAGGCGGTGCACCTAATCGTTGCAGTGTAGTATAGGCAAGACTCGGGGGTTGTTATCGATCTCTTGAGATATAGGTTGAGAAGGCTCGAACAGAATCTAACATAGGTCTTGAGAGGTTGGTTGGTTTTTAACTAATTAAACTAATAATTAAATCTATACTACTGGTGATAATTATATGGTTGTTATCGATCTCTGGAAGACGTTCAAGCCAATTTCCTCCCATCTAACTCGGGGGTTGTTATCGATCTCTTGAGAGGAGATTCTTTTTGTGTTTTTATGTTTTTATAAAAGCAAATAAATATCATGGTTTGAGAGGTTGGTTGGTTTTTAACTAATTAAACTAATAATTAAATCTATACTACTGGTGATAATTATATGGTAAACGAATGTATTTACATAATCATGCATTACTCCTTATTATGCTTCTCCAAATTATGTTGCTTTGTCACTCTTGCAATGATGTGTGTAAGTATTTCCTAAGTCATGAACGAATTACACGAACCCGCCGTCTATGTAATATTCCATTAAGGCAACGCACAAGTAAGGTAGTATGAAGACTATTACAAGGCCCCTAAGAGTACATTATATGCAATTAAAACACTTAAGAGGGATCAACCATATTAGGGGTAAGGTAGTATGAAGACTGTTACCGATGGTATCCTTTCTACACACTCGCGTTTTACTAGACGTCTATGCCAATTTAATATCTTATGGCTAATTTTCTAAAGCCTAACGTGCACATCCATCACAAGAAGCAACATAATAAGGATCTACATATTAATTTTCATGTAATCATAAGTAAATACTAATAGATCTAGCCTAGCATGTTAAATAAAGAAGAAGAACAAGAATCAATAACAAAACACATAGACATATTAAGTGATTAAAGATAAATTAGCTTCACTTGATTAAATCATGGATTGAAGGCTGATACAATAGGGTTTTGAGGCCCTAAAAATGGCCTAAAAGCTGCTACACTCGAATTATTAATGTTAGGGTTCGTCTCCCAAAAATTATAATAGAAACCCTAAAACGAGTTGGTATATATATGAAAATAGGTCGCGACGACGTCGCAGGATTTCTGACGCCCGTCGCTTCGCCGAATCTTCTAGGGTTTCTTTTGAGGCGGTTACGATCTGACGCTGTCTTGAGTTTCTCTGTCGTCGTCTCTTGTATGTTCTAACGCCGTCGCGAAAGATGGCGACGCCGTCTTCAAACACTATACGTAATTTCTTCAAAAGAGTTGGTGTAGAGTCGTAGTCTTATCCGTTTCTTCTCCAATTGAGCCCAAGTCACGTGTACTTTCTCCAAAAACCATCCAAATGCTAAAAACGCAAAAACAAACGTTTAAGTACATAAATTGGGCATAATAGCATGATTTAGGATGTTAAATGACCCTAAAAAGCATATAAAATGACACATCATCTAAGGGTGTGGTATCAAAAAAAGATATCATTGTAATAAATTGATTACACATCAAAATGGTAGGTTTTGTGACCCCATTCCTTCAAACCGGACCCATAAGCTTTCATGTCAAACACAATTCACAATTTTTAACTATAAAATTTTGTTTTTTTTCAACATTTTGATGACTTGTTTTTTTGTCTTATTATCTTTTACCTTTCTTTATTTATTATTTATTACAAAATTTTGAATCATAATTTGTATCTACTTATATAACCAAACAATCTTTATAACAATCATATAATATATTTCTCTTACTTTTCTTTTAAACCAATCTTAAGAGTCCGTTTGGTTTGTAAGTGAGATTGAATTTATATTTGAAGTTAGGAAAGCTTTGAAAGTAAATAAGGAAAAAGAAAATTTATTATTATTTTAAATATATATATTATATAAGATGAAGTGTACTTTTTTTAAATAAAAAATAAAAATGCAACAACTAGTCTACTAATCAAATGGCTGTGAATTTTTTTAATTATAAAAATAGCCATTTAGTGGATAGATAAAGAAAACCCACCCAACAGGCTAGAATTAACATTTGGGAAAAGTTGAAACATCAAACAACTTTTTTTACACATCTATCATTCTAAACCCCTTTAACCCCACCAACCAAAAACCACCTAAATCCTAATTCCATTACAATCCCAACTACAAACCAAAAGCAATTTTAGTTATTCAAATTTCGATTTTTATTTTCCTCTTTTCAATATTCGGTTTGTTGTAGTGGGGGCCGGCAGGAGTAGTGAGCACGTGATGGAAGTAAATGCTGGTATAGAAAAAGACAAGGTTTGAACTTTGAAGTGAGAAGCATTTATGATGTCGTGTACGTGTTAAGACGTCAGTGGTAAATAAGAAAGTGGGACCCACGACACAGAAAGGGCAATGATGTGTTAATGATAGATATCAGTGAAAAGCACTTGTCAGCCACACCATTTAATTCCTTACCAATACTAGTCTACGTACTCTGAGATTATTTCTACATTTTTATGTGAAAAAAAATATGCGACTGTGTTACAAATTTTCTTCATAGCGTATTTGTATGAACTATGTACTTTGAATCTTATATTCCCTTCGTCCCATAATTATAGTCCACGTTTTTTTTTTTGTCCCAAATTAATTGTTCACTTCCAAAAATAGATAGGAAATTTAGATTAAGTTTACCATATCACTCTCACTTGATATTATTATTACAAACTTTAAAGAAGTTATAAATTAATTGGTCAAGGGTAAAAGTGTCATTGTGCAACAAGTAAGAGAGAGAAAACTGTAAAGATGATGTTTTTCTTAAACTTCATGTTTTTTGTCGGTGGACTATAATTATGGGACGGAGTTTGTATTGACTAAAATTTAGAAACATTTTGAACCAAGTTCTAAACCCAAACAGTTAGCACTCGTATAGTCATATGTGATATGCTCATATGTCAATCAGAATGACATTTAAGTTAGAGTTGTAGTTCAATGTCAACCTAAGGTTTCAACTCGATCTCACCCTCAAACTAACTTGTAAATGTTGATGCATCAAGATTCAACTTTGACATTGTTAGACTTAATGAACAACTTATTACAAAGAACATTTTTGCTCCAAACACGTAAATACAATACATGGATGTAAACAGGGCCGTCTTTAAATTTTAAATTTTTTTTAGAGCTCTGGACGAAATCATATATTGAGGCCATTCGAAAAGAAATGTTATATATAAAGTGTCAACGTCTATAAGATATAATGCAATTTAGTTATCTAAACGTTTAACATATGTCTCATTTAAGATAATTTCTCATCTAAATACATTTTTCTTCGAGAAAAATATATGTACACATAAATATAAATTGTTAACGAGACAAATTTTGAGTCCCCTAAAATTTTTGAGACCTTGTGTCGTCGCTCACCGCCTCACCTTACACACTCTCAAAGACGACCCTCGATGTAAATTATTTCTTAGAGTGAATTTGTGACTTAATCTTTTTTTAAATATATGAAACTTAAGCAAAAGGTATAAGAACTTATAACACTTCATTATCTGAGTAAGCTAGCTTATATATATTTTATGAACTCTCACTAACAATAAAAAGTTGTGTACAGTGTATGTAGATAGAAATAGAGTACAGCTAGCTAAGAGGAGCATGTCGACTTACATCACTGCATTGACTGGAACACCAGCTAGCTAGACCCCAACTCTCCTCCCCACAATTATTATTCTACCTATATATGCACAATTAGTATCCAATTATTGTGATTAGATTACCATGCATTCACTTCCAAATACTATGTTCATACAAAATCCATGACATAATTTACGGTCAGTTGGAGTTTTTCTTCTAAATTTTCGTCTTAAGGGACATAAAAAAAATACTATATAACTTTAGAGGTAGCGCATGTGTTACTTTGTTTGCCTGCTAAAATTGTTTGCATCTCTATATAGCTTTTCTTAAAATTTGGTTAGAAAAAAATGTGTTTAAACTATAACGTTTATTCTAAACAACTTCGGTTACATTTAGTTGCAGAAAAGTTTTTATATTTTTCACTTTTGACTTTATAGTTTAAACACAAATTTGGTTTGAAAAAATTGTGTTTAAACTATAAGGTTTATCCTAAACAACTTAAGTTACGTTTAGTTGCAGAAAAGTTTTCATATTTGTTCAATTTTAGTTTTATTGAGAATGAAAAGGTTTTATTTTCTCTAGAGGAGCGAGGAAAACTTAGAAACCCGTTTAAATAGTGTTACAATTTTCACTTTTTAAAAATAGAAAAATGGTAAGGTGGACTTTTCAAGTTTTTAGTTAAAATTCAGAAAAAGACATTTTTCCTAAAAAGTTGTGAGTAACATGTTTTAATTTTTAATGAATTTTTTTAATAGAAAAGATGTGTACTTTTCACCAACTAAGCACACTTTACTTACTCAGAACTAATTAGATTAGTTTGGAGAAACAATCCAAACAACATTAAAATTCTAAGAAGTAACTCAAAAGTCAAACAAAATGGATGAAAATATATACGCCTGTAAAGGAACTGGACGGACATGAACAAAGGTTTATTCGTGTTCCTTCGTTTAAGTTTAATTGGACAAATATTTCTTGTTCATGTTTGTTCATTAAGAAAATGAGTTTGTTTATGTTCATTTATTAATGTGTTAAACAAACGTAAATGAACGGACATAACACTACAAGAAAAAAAAGGCTTTAATGACGAATGGATAATCGTCACTATTAGAGGAAAAGTCGTCACTAAACATGTTTAATGACGAAAATCACTTGTCGTCACAATAGCTCCGTCACAAATTTATTAGTGACTAAATTAAGGGTGTGTGACAACCAATTTTGCCTCTCAATTTCATCACTACATCGTTTATAGTCGTCACTATTTGAAAAAATCAGTGACGAAACAAAGCGTCACTTTTTGACTCAACCTAACGGGCCTAACATGACTATAACGTCCGTTAGTGTAGTCACGATAAAAGTCGTCACTGAATAAAACAACCTATTAAAAAAAACAATATACCAAATCTGCTACAACTGCTATTGCCAGCACATTTAAACTACTATTTAATAATAATAATGAAAATCCATAATACTAATACCATGAATTCTATGATTCATACTTATAAGTAGTCTACCAAAAGGAATGGATGTTCCTGAGCCACGACTCTTCTCCATTATCAATGATCACAAAATGAAAGTAATAGTTAAGCTTTTCCTAAATTGAATCGAACCGAAATGATTTGCCTTATCATCGGACTTCTCAGCTGAACCTTTACAACATTTCTTTACCGACCCATCCATCTGAATTGCATTAGCACACACTTATCAATATAGTTACCAAATAACTGGCTTATAATACAATGAAATGACTAGTTACCTTCATAACCTAGTCATCCAGAAGAATCACGTCGCCTTCTGCAAATTACCAAGCCGTATAAACTAACGTGTGACTGAGATGTAATAAAGTATCAAGTATAAACTCACACAATTATCTCTTGGCAAATATTATTAATAAGAAATGTGATGATAACAAGCATTGAATTAATATAATTCTTCAAGCAAGGTGAGCACAGTAGTACTTACTTGGAGAATGAATTCACATGCACCACTTGCTTTCTTGATCATAACGGACAAACTCTGCTTTAATCCCCTCGACCAGGAAAACAAAGAGATACGAGGCTCAAGAAAAACTCCCAGGAAGTGTCTTCTTCATAATCAGCATCCCCTTTAATTCACTGTCACTTCTGTTTTACCCAACATAAAATATAAAACCAGTCCAGTTTCTACCTTTAAATACTAAAGAAAATGTAAATAATATAACTAAGTTTGTGTATTAAACATGTTAAGACACATACCTCAACATTATTGGTATGTGCTTAAATACACATACCTTTTACCTTTAAAAACGAGCTAAAATAATCAAAAACGGACCTAAAATGCCAAATATATGCTTGTTTTGCTAATTGTATTGTGCAGGAACGAATAACCAAGAAAAGGACGAAAGACAAAGCCAAAACGACAAAACCGGACTCACCTTATCCAGCAAAAGGGCATGTGACTCCTCTTATTGATGCCGCACGACGCTTCACCAGAAACGGTCTCAAAGTCACGTTTGTAAACACAGAGGCCACTCACCAGCAGGTTATGAATGCCTGGTCAGAGAAAGACGATGGAAGTGATTTGATGCACACGGTTGGGATTCCAGATGGGATGGAACCATGGGAAGAGAGAAATGACATTGGGAAGTTGACAGAAACCATGTTTCGAGTCATGCCCAGCAAATTAGAGGAGCTAATAAAATATATTAACAAAACAAATGATGAGATAATTACCTGCATTATTGCCGATTATTTGCATGGGATGGATCTCAAAAGTTGCACAGAAGATGAGTATTAGACTAGCAAATTTTTGTTCGGGCTTGGCCCTCTAAGACGTCATAATTCAACACTCCTACATCGGCTCATCCTACATTCATACTAGTTGGTGTAACATATGCAGCATTTTTTACAAGAAAACAAACCACACTGTATGTTATGCTATAAATGATAACTAAATCATATATCAGAAATTATAGTTTCAAAATTTTCTAAGAAGACTCACATCTCCATTAGAAAAGCATCAACAGAGTCATGCTTCCTTTATGATTTAGACATGAGGCATGGAGAAAGATAGATATAATTACCCTAGTTCAGATAAGAGCTTACCAAGTAGTCCGACACCCCACGCTCATAGAGCTTCTCAATCATAGAAATTGCACCCTTATGCCTGCATATGTAGAAGAAATTGCAAAGAGTAATTGATCAACAACCAGTTCATGTAGGCTAAAAAATCCAAAAAATAAAAGTAATCAAAAAAAATGAATCAATACAGAAAACATGAGAGATGGAATACTCTCAAAAGTTCACTCAACATAACCTTACATAGACTCACACAATATTTTTTCATTACGTATAAAAACGAGGAAAGCTACCGAATTACAACAAAATGCCATTCCTGTTAATTTTGCTAAACATTTCATCAAACACTTGGTATCCAATGATTTAATAGTCAATGATCTAGTAAATCTCATCAAATTTAAGTCAAAATAATCCGCTAAACCTAAACTTTTCGAACTCAAATCAGCATATGTAGGTTTGAAATTGCCCTAAAAAATCTTGATCCGAACTATCTGTAAACTAAGTTCAGTGACTTAAATACACATCTAATCAACAATCAAACAGGTCAATTGGACACAAATAATGGGCTATCGTATATCGAAATCGTTCTATGCTTCCGAAACTGGACTCTTTTTTTTTTTTGGTAACCATGGTTTCCGCTCTTTAGGCTGACTAATCCACGGGGTTTGAACCCACCGCCACACAGACTCAAACCAGGTAAAGCCCTCCCTTTTCAGGAGGTTGGCGTGGCCACTTCAGAGTTGTTTGCACCTAGCAGGAATCGAACTTGGGACCTCACTGTGAAACTAGACTATTACACAAGCTTATATTACGCTATGTCGCTATGATGTTTTGAGGCCTTAACGCTACATGTCCCAAATAATGCTCACCATGTGTCCAACTAATACTCATGGTAAAGGTTCAGCTAGCAATGAAGCTGTAATATCGATGAATTGCGATTCTCTACTAGACATTTCATCGAGCACCTTTTGAGCAACAAAGTTAGTGGTGATTAATAACCAAGAAATCCTCATCCGCTAAACCTAAACTTTCTAACATCACATTAGCAATCAAATAAACAAATTAAAAATCGAATCAACATAAAACCTCATTGAAATTAGGTCACAATCGATCCAGGTTCATATAACCTATAATCCTATTAGCTAAACCAATTAACAATCAAATAAGCACATCAAATACGAATAAAATACAATTTATTCAACAAATTTAGCATAATATCGAATGAGTAACATCATATCTTCAAAACCGAATAAAATTAGTTTTTAATAATTAGGGATTCGAGATTACAGATTCGAAATAACCTCCAAAAACAATTGTGCAAAATAGTGAAAATGATATTCGAAAGGTATCAGCCATGCTGGAATGGTGCTAGTGTGTGAATTTTTTGTGTGGTGTGTGTTTTTGGTGTGAAATGGGGGAAGAAAATATGAGTGAAAAATATGGTGTCCGTGTTTTATAAAGTTTGAGGTGTTTTGTCAGTTTAGGTCCTTGGACTTTTAAGTGTTAGATAAAAAAAATGAATGATGTATGTGTTTAACTGAGTGACGAACATTTTCGTCATTACGTTTGTATAAGCTTTGTGACGAACAAATATCGTCACTAGCAGTTACAATAGTAGTAAAAAAAGGCATTTGTTATTAAGTTAATTAACGCGGGTCGAGTTACTAAAATCACGTGATGCCTTTTCTTGCTAAGGTGAAAGTAATTTTTAAAACTTTTATTTTTTATTTTCTTAAGCTTGAGAAGGTGAAAAAGTTATGAATGTGAGTTATCATTCGATTGCAATTGTCAATTTAGTGACAAACATTTTTCGTGATTACTTATTAAAAGTTGAGTGAAGAAAATTTCGTGACTAAGAAGAGTTACAAGAAACGTGTATATTAATGACAATTTATTACTTCGTCATTAAATATATGCAAGTGACGAGATATAGTGACGACAATTCTATATCGTCACTAAAATTGTATTAATAGTGACGAAAAATATGAGTTGTCATTAAATTTCCGTCACTATAGCTCTTTTTTTTGTAGTGTAAATAAATGTATATGAACAAGCTTAGAACAATCCAAAAAGATCCGTGTAACTTCTTTTTCGTGTTTCTTTATCTTAGTGTATACTAAAACTTTATAATAAAATATACGATATTTGTACATATAAAAATATAGATGCATAAATGAACATAAATTGACATTAACGAACGTATAATCGGACGTTCACGAACATAAGTGAACGAGCGAGACTTGTGTTCTTTTATTTAACTAAATGAACACAAAAAAATGTTCATGTTCGTTCAACTAATAAATAAACGAATTTTTTATCGAATGAAATGTTCATTGAACGTTTGGTTCATTCACGGCCCTAAAAATATATAACAGAATTCAAACAACAACAAATGCCAAAAAGTGTTGCTAATACAAATGCATTGATACATTTTGACAGAAAGTTTGCTTGTCAATTATTGAAACATGTATAATAACTATATTTCCATGTAGTGTTTGCTTTTTCAGTTATGTTGTATGAGCACCAGCAATGGATCTCGTTTAGCTCAGCTGTGCTCGGATCGTGGTAGCTCGGCTTCCCCATTGTGGTCAGGTAGTGGTCAGCTCATCGTAGCGCTACCTCATCAGCCTCCGGAAGCAGCAAAACACAAAGCACCCCTCTTTGTTTTTTTGTATAAATGGATAAAAGCATAGTATGAAGTATGAACACTATTCTTTAAGAAAAATAATATACCTAATAGACAAAACATTCAAAAATTTGTTATGGCCCATGCAGGTCTCGAACCTGCGACCTTCGCGTTATTAGCACGACGCTCTAACCAACTGAGCTAATAGGCCTTTTGCCATTTACCTTATTTTGTTTGGTTCAAATTCTCAGTTTCTTCCAATCATCAGCTTTTTAATTTCTTATTACTATTATTTTTTCATATGCAAAGTGTACGCACTTACCAAAAATGTTTTGGTTTTTCAGGAATTTGGTTTCGATATCTCAGAAGGGGTCGATTTTTTTTTTAAAAGTTTTCTGAGGTTCAGTTTCTAGTTTTGGTTATTAGGTTCTTGTTTTCAGTATTATGAATTTTTTTTTAGGTGTTGTTTTGGTATTTGGTTTTGTTTTTTCTGCTCACCTTTTAGAACAAGAAGCAAAGACTTGAGTAACCCAAAAAGGTAATACAGCCCAACAAGCCCAAGCTTTAAAGAAATTTAAAGACTTGTAGAACATGAGTGTTTATCCGTTATCGGTTCGGTCACCGGGTCGTTTGGTTTATTCGTTTCGGTTAAAATGTTTTTTGGTAAAACAAAAACCGGATCGAACCGGAAACGAAATTCGGTTCAATTTTCGGATTGATCCGAATAACCCAAATTACAAGAAAATTTCAGTATACTTAAATCTTCAAGATAAAAACTTCAAACTTTAAAAAAATTTATATTTATAATAAAAAAGAGTTTTAATCATTTTTTTTACAAATATATAAAATTATATATATTTACGAGAATTCGATTTTCGGTTCCATTCGGTGTTATTTTTGCTCGTTACCAAACCAAGAGTCTATTTAGGGCGTGTTTGGTTTGTAAAAAGGAATGACTATGAGTGTAGTTATGGGTTTCTAAACCCACTATCTTTGATGGGTTTGGATAAAGCCTAGTTTTAAGGGTTTGATTCTCATTTTCACATACCAAACCCACAAACCAAACAACTGTAATAAAAATGATAGTCATTGTTTCAAATCTATACCCTCATACCAAACGCTCTCTTAATTCCATTAGGTTCATTGTTAACAAATTACTCAAATTTGGTTTGATGCGATTTTGGAGTGTATTACCTGATTTGTGAACACCCCCCTGTCACACAATTTGATCAAGAAATAACATTGTTACTTTAGGAATTTAAGCAAAGGATATCACTCTACTCGTTTTCTAAATAAGAAAAGGATTAAAAAAACGTTGATATTCAGCATCACTTTAAACCGTCCCAAAAAGCTATAAGGATACTTTTAACAAATAAGTTTGATTGTAAGAGAACGATAAATCAAATTTGCTCGAGATTTAACTTATAAAATTTAAATTATGTTGTAATAACTTCCAAGAACACATAAAGTTTGCCAAATGGATGACAACAAACTCGATTATGAATTTTACTAAAGAGCACAATAAATTAAAAAAACAACCAACATCACACTTGTCGAAATATCAGTTGGTTCAACCCAAACAAGTAGACTCTAAAGTAATTATAAAACATCGCAAGTGTACATTCAGTGACATGAATAGTCATTTATAGGAAAGCATCCTTCTCGAGCAGCTTGAGTACGTCATGCTGGTTGTTCAATTTGGCAACGTCGATAGGTGTTTTCCCATCCATGTTTTGCAAAGTACTAAATAAAATTAGAAATTGAAATTAGAATCACAAGAATAAATTTTAACCGGGGAAATGTGGGTCAGGTAGAGGTAAACTTACACGGCTGCACCATTTTCGAGCAAAAGAGCTACACATTCTTTCCTGCCGTAACCAGCTGCATAATGGAGGGCGGTGTTCTTGTTGTTGTCTAATGCATCAACCTTTGCTCCAGCTTCAAGGAGAACTTGAGCACATTTCACCTACAATTGCATATGCACACTAGTGAGTTTATCAGAAGTTGGCAATTTTGACCCGTTACTTATGAATGGGTCCCTTTGAGTTATGTCATTTCTTACGAAACAAATAGGGCAAAACAAGCAGTTAATTTGAAAATGAAAGATGGCAAATGGGTCTAAAGTTGTCTAAAGTATATTCTTGGAGTGTTTACGCATACAATCTTCTAATTATTCTAACAAGAAAGTTATATTGAAAATTGTAATAACATAGTTTTGTAAGCATATCACACTAATTCTATGTTTTGATCCATTGCCCATCCTGCCCATTTTGCCCACTCAGTAGCAGCTAAAAACATACAAAGGTTCGTAACCATTTCTTAATGAGCGACACAATAGACACAAAAGAAACACCACATGAATAACAATTTACTCTTCATGTTGCCTTAAGATAAAACAATGTTTCATACTTGTCCATTAAAAACACCGGATAACAAAAGTGTCGGTATTAAATAGGGTTCTGATAAAATCCAAATTAAAATAGGGTTCTGATAAAATCCAAATAGAAATAAATGCAATTACTGAAAACAAATGGTGATAATAACCCATGGATCAACTCCCGTAGATAGCAATGCACTAATGAGAGGTAAAGCAACCCTCCTAGTGTTGCTAAACTGAAATTACCATGGATCAACGATCGAGTTCTAATACACTAATGCCTAATAGCTAATAGCCTAATATATAATATATCATTAAACTAATTGAAATATAATAATGCCATGTATGGTACCAACACGTTCGCAATAATATTATATCTTAGTTATTTCTGAAGAATATCTTGGATATTTAATCAGGACATTCTTAGTTAGCTATGTCACTATGTGTACAGTCAGCATTAGAGATGGAGAGAGTTCAAAACTGGAGGAGGTCCTATACACATTATTAATTTATTACTGAATATAGACGAAAATGATACAACAGTTACACTTTAAGCCATCAAGTAAAAACTAGGCAGTAACAAAGGGCAACTATAAAGAAAACTATTTTTAGATAAAATAAAATGTTACCTCCCCATATCCACAAGAGAAATGTAACGCGGTCCTTCCTTCTGAATCTTCTTCGTCTTTATCGGCACCAGAATCTAATGCCTTCTTCAAACCCTAGTTATTTATAAAACCAAAAACACTTCAGAAATACTTTCCAGCAACTAAGACCATGTGTATAAATATTTTAATCACAGATGGATATAGCATAAGAAGATTGCACGTATCCTTCCATGAATACTTAGTTCAATAGAGTAGCAAACAAAATTACTTATTATATATTATTTCTTTGGTATTTCTTCATTTTCTGGTTTGCCCCTTTGTCAATACTCCCAGGCTGAAAACTGACAATTTTAATATATTCGCCATTTGGGAACAGCCGATAAAGTATATAACATATTAATGTGCATAAATTCATGAATTCACGTGTATTTGCAGATAATAAACAAGAGGAAAAGAAAATAGTCAAAACATGTGATACAATGTCCAAATAAACGATTGTCCTGGTACGGTAGCCAACATTAACCAAGTTTGTACTATAATGGCTGAAAAGAGATTGTTTTCCCTAAGTGGTAACATTAGCTGGAATCCCTAGCAGAATTTTGCCTCAATAGCCAAATAAGTGCCCCAGTTTCTAAAAGTAGTAGTAGTAATTTTGACCATTTACTCATAAATAAGTTTTATCAGGACATGTTTCATCTCAAACAGGTCAAATAGAATAAAACGAAAGATAAGCTAGAAAGAAAACAGTTCAAACCCTTTTAAAGATGCCCAAAATGTATTTTAATGCATATCCTCCTCAGTTAATTCATTCTATACTGTATTATTTATTATGATTTGGACCAAAGTTTTTTCAAGAACCCGATCCTTATCAACATATAACAAAACTACCCATTAACAAACCCTCCCACTTTTACTGAAAGCTGACATATAACTTAACTATGATGAAGCATATTTGGAACCAGAATATATATTACTTGCTATACAAACATGTTTATTGAAATTTAGTAAATTTACATTCAGCACTAGTAAAAAATAGTTTACAAATGATTGGTATAATGATTATTACAAGATCATTAAGTGAATGGTTAAAGCTCTGCGTACCTCAAGGTCACCGACACTAGCAGTCTGATGAACAATAGACTCGTCCTCGTTTACATCTTCTTCAGCTTCATCTGCTGCAGCAGGATTTCCAGTGGAAGCAGTAGCATCTTCGGGCACTGCAAGACCCATTGCTTCACCCAGTTTCTTCAGAACATCTTGATCATTCCAGTACCTAGTTTTTAGCAAGCATAAAATAATTTAATGATATTCCAAACAATATAAGAATAACATCATAATATGAATGATTTGACAACCTCATCATGGCTGTTGGACCTCCAGACTCGATCTCTTCTAGAATAGGTTTCAATGATGGATCTTCTTTGATACGAGCCATTCGTTCTTCAAGCTGATCCTTTTGAGCTGGATTAGATAAACTCTCAAGCATCTGAGACATTGATGGATCCTGCAACATTTACACAAATAAAATGCCTTTCATAGTAAATTTTATACTCTATTATATGATAATTGGCGGATAGCACAAAGCCAGAATAGATGTTGAAGGAACATAATAGTACCTGCATCATGGCACTACCAAGGCGCTCAGCCATGTTCATGAATTGTGGGTTTTGCATAACCTGCTGCATGGTGGAATAATACTGTTGAGTATCAAATTGGGGAACACCTTCATCAGCACCATGAAAAGTCTGCTGGAGTTGCTCAGCCATTTGTGTGAATGATGGATCTTTTGCTATTTGTTCGGCTAATTCCTTAATGCTTGGATCCTGTAAACACCCGAAAATAATACAAAAAATCATGTAAATCACCTTTGATTTAAAGATGTACACCAGATTCTAATAAAAGTATATTTAAAAAGTATTGCACATGGAGATGAAAGAAAGAAAAAAAATACGTTTAGGAGACCAGCCATAGATGAGAAGTCAAAAGGATTTCCAGGAAATCCAGCTCCAGCTCCAGGCATGGACGGCATAGTAGGTGTATCTGACGAGCTTGATTCCGAGGAAGTTTTCTTCTCTTCTGCATGCCAAAAATACATCGATAACAAAGTCAAAAAAAACAAAGATATTATGTTCTCAAAGGTTCTTAATAAGCAGTGTCAACTAGGCAAACAACAAAAAAACATATAAAAAATGATAGCAAAAACATATCGCATACACTTTTCAGATGATTTTGAAACACTAGCAGAAAACGATAATTGTATTTGATAAAACTGTAACAGATAAGAAGCACACAATGTTTTAATAGCAAAAACTTGAGCCATTTCAGTCGCTTGTGAATATCAAGAACCGAAACTACTTAACATAAACACTTGAATTAAGATATATCAAGAAAAATACAACGTCGAGTTAAGGTATATAGCAGTGACCCTTGATCGAAGTATAAAACTCATGACTTTGTAGCTCGAATCCTAAAGTTAGACAATTTTCCAACAGATACTCCTCAAAGGAACACCAAAGTTAATAAAGTTTTTCCATTTGTATCTTGAGGTTTGTCCTATTCTTAATGGTTTTTATTAGTTTGTAAAACACGGGAATTTTTGGTATAAATTCTAATTTTAGTTTTGTATATGTCACGTTGATTATATCTATTAATCTAATTTTTTATAAAACTCAAAATCCGAATATTCTTTCCGAACTCGCTTACTTTAAGAGTTAAAGACAAATAACCTGGTAATCACAAATACAACCCCGTATCAGTATTGATTAAATTGATTGGTGCAAATTTTGATAACACAGTTTTAGCCATGAAATTTACACCTTGCTTTTGTAATAACCGAAACCGTGATTCGCAAAACTGGATCTTTACTGCCTTTTTCTTAACTAAAGCTCAAATTACGAAATCACCAAACTTTATCCATAACTCACGCTAACCATATATTCCCAATAAATATAATCCCACTTACCGTTTCTAAATCCGTAAACTAGTTCAAAACAAAGACATAAAATATATCAAACCTAAGTACTAAAATAATATAATCTAAAAAAAAGAAAAAAGAAACATACCCTTTGAAGCCTCGGGTTTGACGGCAGCATCTTTTTCATTAACCTTAAACAAAAACAAAAAAAATACACAATCAATAAAATAAAATATAAATAAAAAAATATTTACAGTTAACATAGATCAAGATTTAATAACCAAACAACCCATCAACAAAAATAGTTAAGAATCATATAATAAAAAGCGTGGGTATGGATTCATAAGTTTACCTGAGACATGTTTGTTGGAAATAAAGTAAAAATTATTTGTAGATCAAGAAAGGGATGAGTGTTGTTATGATGATGAGGTTTTTGATAAAACAGAGTTTGAAGGGAACAACAAAGGAGAGTTAATTGGTGGGCCCACTTTTCTCAATCTTCCAGCCTGACCACATGGATACAAACAAACCGGCTTTCTTCCTTTTCTTTTGTCTTGGACTTATAAATGCTGTTGGGCTAATCATCTAAACCCAATATTTGTTATACAAGTTTTTGTGTGTTTAGGGGCGTTCACAATATCCAATCAAAAATTGAAACCGAACCGAATAAAAAAATCAAATCGATTTGTAACTGAACAGGATTTGCTAAAATCAAACCGAACCGATTAAGTATTCGGTTTTCGGTTTTGATATGATTTTAGCAAAATGAAAATTAAACTAAACCGGAAAACTGAATTCTCATAAATATATATATTTTTTCTATATTCAAACAAGGTTACAAATAGCGTGAGGTGTGGCGTGACGGCATGGCCAAGCCTCACGTCTTAGGAGCCATGGCGAGACATTGCGTTTTTTAAGGCATGACATAAAGCGGCACAAAATATGAAAATATTTATAAATCTATGTATTTATATCATATTTTAAATATATTGAGTTTACAAAAAGTGTCATACATAAGGAATAAAGTCAAAAAACTATCTTTGCATGTAATCTTCACTATTTCTATAAAAAAAACGATTTTTATAGAAATTGAATTAAAAAAAAAAAGACTCAACGCATCACGTCTTATCGCGCCTTATCACGTTTTTGCACTTCTCATCTCACGTCATGCCATAAGCCGACGCCTTGGTCTATTGCATAGCGTGGAGGTCACGCCTCATGCCTTAGCGAGGCCTTAGCGGCGCCATGACGTGTCTTTTAGAACCATGTATTCAAATAAAAGAAACATATTAATTATATCATTTTCCTAGTACATATATAAAAATTTTCATCTTGATTTTTTTAAAAGTCTATATAATCAAATAAATAAATAATTAAAATTTTCTAATTCGGGTTATTCGGTTTGGTCTTCGGTTATTCATTTTGGTTTTCGGTTCGGTTTAATAAAGTTTGAATTCAGTTAAGTTTGGTATTCGGTTTTACCCAGAAAGAATATTTAACTGAACTAACCCAATCGAACAACCTGATAACCAAACCGATGAACACCCTTAGTGTCTTAGGGTTTTTTTAACGACAACTAACTATCTCAAAAAGAATATGCACAACAAATCAATCTTAATTTCCAACTACAATTTTGAAAAGAAACATTATAACTATATATTAAAGGGCGGTATAAGGGGAGTTCACCACTCCCCGTAAGCATTAATTGCTCACATACCTATCTCTCTCATCTCACTTCACGCGCACATTTTCTTGTTTGAGTCATATCTTCTTCTACCTACAATCATTTTCTCACTAATCCCATTTCACTCGCCCACTTTCTTTCTTGGGTCATATCTTCTTTAACCTATAACCATTTCATTCATGCAGATCTCTTTCTCACTTTATTTGCTCTCATCTGATTTTGATGAGCTATATGTGGTGTGCAGTTTATTGTGGTTTTGGTGTTGTGCATCTTTCTGGATGTTATATGATCGGATGTTGTCGGTAAGGTTTGTTATTATGTTTTTAAACATCACGTTCTATGAACTGCATGCAATTTTGATCGGGTTTGATTAGGGTTTTTTAAGGTGGTGTTATATTTACATGCATTTTTTATCGGGTTTGATTTTTGGGGTTTGTATGCATTATGTTATATTGTCAGGTTTGATTTTTGGGGTTTTAAACATGATGTTATGTTGAACTGCATGGAGTTTTGATCGGGTTTGATTTTAGGGTTTTTTTAACATGATGTTATATTTACAAGCAGTTTTGATTGGGTTTGATTTTTGGGGTTTGTATACATTCTGTTATATTATTTTTAATTGAAGTTGATTTTGGGGGTTTTTTTAACATGATGTTATGTTGTGTTGTTATTCTTGTTTGCTTATCAGCTTATTTAAACTTTGGTGTAGGCTTTTCATTGTGATGGTTCAAATTGACCTGTATCTTGGCGGGGCATTCCTAGATTATGTTTGCAACCATGGCGGGTTTCATTATTACCCGTGTTTTGGCGGGGCATCACTCGATTGTGTTTGCAGCCATGCTATTTTGGCGGGGCATCACTTGATTGTGTTTGCAGCCATGTCGGGTCTGATTATTAAATTGTGGTATCACTTAATTGTGTTCGAATAGCTTCGGGTTCTTTTGTTTGCGATGATGGTTTTACTGTGTTTGTGCATTTATGAATATGCAATCACAATCACAATAGGTTGCTGGAATGCCAATGTTGTTATTAACTCAGACCTTGGCGGGGCAGCATGGCACCATACTTGCAGCCATGCTGTGTTTGATGCGGCTTTGTCCATTCCAGCAGCCGCATGTCTGAGCCAAACTGTTTCCGTATTGGCCGTTATTCTTGCATTGCGATAGTTGAAATATATCCTTGTTTTGGCGAGGCATTACTTGATTGTGTTTGCAACCATATTGGTTTTGATTTTTTGTGGTTGTTGAAATTGACTCGTATCTTGGCGGGGCATCACTTGATTGTGTTTGCTGCCATGACGGGTTATATTTATGTAGTACTATAGCGTTTGCAGCCATAGCGGCCATCCAAGGAAAAACTATTGCGTTCGCAGCCATAGCGGTGACCCACAAAAAAAAGTGGGCGCGTAAAGTGGGATGAGTGAGCTAGCTAGGTGAAGAGATTATAGATTTTGTTTGCAGCTATGGAGGGTTTCATTATTGTGGTTGTTAAAAGTGAACCGTGTTTTGGCAGGGCATCACTCGATGTTGTTTGCAGCCATGCTATCTTGGCGGGGCATCAATTGATTGTGTTTGCAGCCATGATCGATGTCGTTATTATGGTAGTTGTTATCTTATATACTATAAAATACAGTTTCCACATTCAATGTGGTTGTATTAATGATGCAGAAACCAAGTTTTCTATGCCTAATGCTAAACTCGGTTTTACAGTTCAGTTACAAGACCCATGAATGCAATCAGTCACTTACAAAACCATCAATGCACAGGAATACGAATCATCATGTCATTAACATCATCTACTCATCTACTCATTGATGCGTTCCAATTCTTTTCCCCCAAACCACACACTAATCTCTAAAATAACAAAACTGAAAAACCCTTCACCATCATCAACTCCTTCAAATAAATAACAAACCACAAACCCTAACAAACTCATTCATATTCTCCAATTTAACGAAATTAAATCAATTCTTTTTTAAGGATGTCTGACTTTGGTCGATCAGGTCCACCAGATATCTCCGACACCTATTCTCTTCTCATTCTCAATATCAGTTTCCGTAAGTCTCTTTCTCTTCTTTTTCTTTTATTTATTTTGTTAATTAATTTATTTATTTATTGATAAATTGAAGGATTGATTGTTTATAGGTATGTTGGAAACACGAAAAGTGTCGGTCACTTCCAAGTTGTAACAGGTCTTAGCTCGTAGTTAGTATAATGATTAGATTAGTAATCTAGTCTGGCCCAAGGCCCATGGGAGGCCCAACTAAGCCCATGGCCGGCCTCCATAGTAGTATATAAGTCCCTCTCCTAGTCTTGGAGAGGGTTGGTTGTTCCATTTTTTCCATTACATTTCATTTATACAATTCATCCATTTTCCATCCAAACTCTCTCTAACATCACAACCCACATCTCACTCTTGTTCTTGGTTTGATCTTAAGATTACTAGTATTCTACAATTACATAGAGCGACCTATACATTAAGTTCTATTAATTACATTGACATGACATATATCCATATTTACCATAGCGACTCGTAGTTAAGTAACTTAAATACATAGAGCGACCTATACAACCCTCAAGTTCTATTAATTGCATTTACATGACATATATCTATGTTTACCAGAACCACTACTGGTTTTAATTAAGTTATTAATACAACAAATATCCGTATGCACGAGAGTGATCTATAAATTCACTTGTATTACATGACAGACTAGAACAAATATATCCATATTTAGATCAATAAATAA
>BQNB010015048.1:7322-73948 GCA_026074375.1 Tanacetum coccineum
TGGGTAAAGATTTGGACAGTGGACTACTAGTATATAAATAGCCGTTAAGCAGTAAGTTAGTAAAGTCTTGATGAGCTAGGATTCGATAAGATCACCATTATTGTCTCCTAAGATAGATTATAATCAACCATGAGTAATTTAGGCGAATGTGGTTAATTGTGACAGAATTTCCAGATCTAAGTTTTAGGAAGAAGTACCACCTGAATCTAGGAATGATATCTCAACAACGAGATAAGACAATGGAAATCTTTCATGCGTTGCTGGTTACGGTGTTCGCCTCAGTCAGCCACATCGTTTGATTTTAAGGTACATAGACCTCGATTCTTTTGAGGAAAAATATGTTTCATTTTTAGATGATAATGACAATTTCACACAACAAAATGACTCTCCTCCAATAGTTTCTGACCTTATTAACCAAATTGAAGAATTTACAAAAGTTGTTGGTAGCTCTCATGGCTTATGGTGTTTATACGGAAATAATGACTCTAGTAAAAGGATGGTTGTTCTTTGGAACCCGTCAATAAGAAAATCAGTTGGTATTATTGTCCCTTATGTTGTCTTTAACACGGCGCCCCATATAAAACAACTATTTTTGGTTTTGGGGTTTGTCCTATAACGTATGATCCTATCATTGTCAAGCTTTCATATGTTAATAGGAATGATATGGATAGCATACCTTGGCACGTTGAAATTTTTACATTGAGTTCTAAGCGTTGGGAGATGATTCCAAGTAGCAATCTGCCTCGTCAATCAATCACACTTTAGTCAACTCAGGTTGTTATAGATAGGTTTATTTACTGGGTTGCTTATGATAGGATTGTTGCGGATGATGGTACATCTCACTATAAGCATATGATCATGTCATTTGATTTGATTACAAAAGCATTAAAAGTGGTAGACATACCCGATAGTATAATCAACCAGTTTCGCGGAGGTTGGTTTTTCATATCTAAGCTAAGGGAATCTCTTATTTTGTTCCGATACATTAAAGAGAATGAAAAGCTTGAGGATGTAGTTTGTGGTGTATGGATGATGGTGCATGATGGTGTTATAACATCATTTAGAAGGATATTCACAATCAACACTCCTATTTCATCAGTCAATGAAATACTCGGAGTTAGGAAAAGTGGTGAACTTATAATAGAAGCTCGAAAGCTGGACTCACAATTTGCCACATTTGAAGTTTATGAACCCCGCTCACAACACATAACTAATCTTGGGATATATGGAGAAGATCATACATTCTTCATGAGCTCTTGCATGGAATCATTGCTTCTGCTTGATCATTCAGATTGTAGTATTTATTGATGGGCAAGATGATGGCCATGGTGCAAAGTGCAGAGCAAGGATAGATGAGTTTTGGGAGCTTTACAGTTACAACAATGATCTTTAGATTTGTGGGGAAGTGTTTTCGCTTTTTGTTTTTGTTTTTCTATAAGTGTATGTGTGAACACGGGTAATTTTGATATCTTCTGATGCATAAACTTTTGGAGAAGTTGTATCGCTTTTTCTTTAAATTGTTCATAGAAAAAGCTTTATTATTAATTTTTGTTTTCATATGGTTGGTTTTTTCTCCTTTCTATTTAAAAACTAAAGCTCACTGCAGTTGAGTATCAGGGCTGGTTGCAATTAGCCACTTGTTGCAATTGCATTTGGTACGTTAACCACTTTGGTGCACCTGTAATTATCCATTGGCAGTTCACAAAACAGACCACTTTTGCAGTTTGGCATTCCACAAATATGTAAATTTTTATCTTGATTGGTGAAGATAATCCTTGAGGATATCTACAATTTGTATATATAATGACTTCAAACATCAAGAAATGCTGGATGAACCTTGTATCAGTTCATGGAGTGCCTATTCTATTATGCTTGGTTTGATATTTGATTTTGGTATTTCATTTGGACAACAAAAACGGGATGCAGACGTTGCGATGTCTGGATAACAACCGCGGTGGGCTTGTGATGGCAGATATATGAAGGCGTCTGATTTATTTCATCTGTGTTACATGTGTATATTCTTGTTAAGCATTTTTTCCCTTGCTCAAATCCAATGATGAATGGCATCTCTGCATGCACTTTACTCGGTTTTTCTATGTATCTATTGCTTATCAGAATCCTACAAGCAATATGCAAGCCTATACCAGATAGAATTCCTTGCTTATCATTTCAGTTGCATATGCAATTCAAACTATCTTTTGTACATCTCCTTCGCTTGAATGTGTTTTTGGTTTTTTTTTTCTTTTTCTACTACCAACTTTTAGCTTTGGCTATTCCCATCAGACTTCGCCTCATCAATTTGGAGGGAATTTTGGAAATATGTTTCTTTAACATTCGTTTTGTAAATTTATAGCCGACAAGTGAATTTTGGAAATATGTGTTACACTATCTTTTGAGTTGTTCTTTGAAAAAGCTTTTATTGTTAAATCTATTTTCATATAGTTGGTTACTTCTGTTTTCTCTTATTGGTAAATGTTTTATCTTAGCTAGCATACTATCCAAAGTTGAGTATCACTGGGGCTGGCTCCCATCACTCACTGCAACTTGACATTCCACAGTATATAATTGACTTTTTTCTGCATAAGAACATTTGACTTTACAGTCATGACTTCCAAATTCCTTCCACAACTCTGCAAATTTCTTGACATGTGTAGACTGTTTGAATTTAAAGTCAGCAGTGTGGGTCTAATCATCTCAATGATATTGCTGTAAATTTCTTCATCTGATCCGAGACAAGCGTGTAACCTTTCACCTCATAGTTTATGTATATTATGGACTATAGAATGTAAAAGAATAATCTCGACTGAAGTGTTCATACATGTAACTTTTAATGTACTTTTATTAGGCAATTAACCAAAGGACTTCATCAAGAAAATATTCCTAATTGTTTTCTATTAAGAAATTATGACCGTAAAGGGACTGTAATTAGATGATGTTCTCGTAAGCTTAGTGAGGTTATGGTACTACAAAGTGAAAACATTGGCGATGGGGTGAAGATTCTCTCCCTTAACACTTTACAGAGGCATTGGTCAATATTACATGTTTGGAATCCGCTAATTAGAAAGTTCATTGCGATTTTTGGGAGTCAACTATTTTACATTTTTGTGTTTAATGCCAACTATGTTGCACTCGTGTATGATATACGTGTTTCGAACATTAATGATGACAAACCTCACTTTTTTGGGAACATTAAATTTAACACATGTATCTTTCCAATGGTCAAGTATGAAACTAGTCATATGATTCATTAAACTGATTACTTTTACATAAGTATGTTAGAAAGATGTCTGGATGCTAAAATAAGGTTTTGATTTCGTGTATAACAGTTAAAAAGATAATGTGGTTAGTTATGAGAATATATTGGTTTTGAAAAATGCCATAACAGGACTTTATACCCTCTAAATTAAGATAATATTAATGACATAAAAAGACATTTTAGCATGAAACTTGTAGAGTTATGTATACATGTCAAATTGAGGTTTTAACGGAATGAAATTCAAGCTAAGAATGACTGGAATCAAGTCCCGAACAGCCATAAAAGCTGTTGGTACGCTCAGGTCTAATGGCTGAATTTGCAGCTTGTTTTGAGATGCACTTTGGTCTGATTTTTAGTCTCTTTTGATGGACTTGACAAGCCTGTAAAAGTGATGAGAATCAAGCGCCAAACAGCCATAAAATCTGCTGCTACGTTCAGGTCTAATGATTGATTTTGCAGCTTGCTTTGAGTTGCAGTTTGGGTTGGATGTTTTCTATATGGGTTAAAATACTTTTACATACCTAAATCAAGCTCATAAGTGATAATTAGCAATTGGAACTTTTGATGTTGAATTGTTGGTTTGAACTTATTAGAGATGTTTGTAAACGTGTCAAGTTCATGATTTTTGTTTTGTAAAAGCTACAATTCGTTTTGGTAGTGTTTGCCTGTTTGGGTCGAATTGGGTTATGGTTCATATCAGTTTTGAGAAGCTAATGGGCAGTTTCTGCACTGTTTTTGAAAAATCATAATAAATCAACTGTAACTCGCTTTAGGATGTTAAAAGAAGCTTTGGAAAGCCTAAAGTGTTTATTTTAATTTACTTTCGAAAACATTTATGAAATTCCTTTTCTAAAGAGGTCAAAAATCCAGTTTTGCAGAACTGGTCAGGTTTGTTACCAAAACAGAATTCACCAGTTTGTAAAATTCATATAAAATTGGCTATAATGCCATTTTTGGTGGTTTGAATTGGGTTTGATAGTTAATGGAGTCTTTTAATCAGTAATTAGTCATTTGGTTCTTTAATCATATCCAAAGTTAAGAAGACGAGATGTTTCATAGAGGTATTCACTGCTGAAACATTATGGGTCATTTGGTTTGGATCACTTTGTTAGTGCAATGTTAATTGGAGGTTTTAAAGATAATAGAAAACTATCTCTAAATCAAATGCAACATTTTTGGTGATTAAGTTTGCATTATAGTGTATTTATGATTGGTTCAAAACAAAATTTAGGTAAAAGTCATGTAGATATAAAAGTCAAGCATGGTGCTTAAATAACGAAATGTTTAGGTTAGATAAAGCTTTGTAACCAATGAAAGGGATAACAAGATGATGCCATTTCAGAAGAAGCTAAAAATGCAGATTTTGGATATATGATTATGGCTGACAAAAATATAATGAAATCTTAGGTTGTGGATGAGGAAAAATGACAACGACTGCCAATTGTCTACATATCTAGAGAAATATCAAATATCAAAGGCTTGTGGTGCAAAGAGAAGTGCCACATGGAGAAAGCCAAAATAAAATAAAAATATAATCTTTGTAACCAATGAAAATGCTGTTAAAGATTAAACAAGATAAGCTATATAACAAAAATATTCATTATAAAGTTAGTCCAAAATTCACCAATTTTCATAACTCAAATCAGATATTCGACTGTAAAACATTCTCTTTCATTCACACTCAGTAATGGCAGCCTCCAACATGGCTCTCTCCTCTGCTTTTGCCGGACAGGCATTGAAAGTAGCTCCTTCTGGTTCTGAGCTTTCTGGGACTGGTCGGGTTTCCATGAGGAAGGCTGCAGTCAAACAAGTTGCATCCGGAAGCCCATGGTACGGCCCAGACCGTGTCAAGTACTTGGGACCATTCTCAGGTGAGTCCCCAAGCTACCTTACAGGTGAATTCCCAGGTGACTACGGGTGGGACACTGCTGGGCTTTCCGCAGACCCCGAAACCTTTGCCAAGAACCGTGAGCTAGAAGTTATTCATAGCAGGTGGGCCATGCTTGGTGCTCTTGGATGTGTCTTTCCTGAGCTTTTAGCTAGAAATGGTGTCAAGTTCGGTGAGGCTGTCTGGTTCAAGGCTGGAGCACAAATCTTTAGCGAGGGTGGCCTTGACTACTTGGGCAACCCGAGTTTGGTTCATGCACAAAGCATCTTGGCCATTTGGGCTACACAAGTTATTTTGATGGGTGCTGTTGAGGGTTACAGAATTGCTGGTGGACCCCTCGGTGAGGTTGTTGACCCACTTTACCCAGGTGGTAGCTTCGACCCATTGGGGCTTGCTGATGACCCAGAGGCTTTCGCTGAGCTAAAGGTGAAGGAACTAAAGAATGGTAGGCTGGCTATGTTTTCAATGTTTGGGTTCTTTGTTCAAGCCATTGTTACCGGAAAGGGTCCATTGGAGAACCTAGCTGACCACCTTGCTGACCCTGTTGCCAACAATGCTTGGTCATATGCCACTAACTTTGTTCCTGGAAAGTAAACTTGATATATAAATATATATGAGAAGAGTGTTTAGTGGACATGTAATGCGAATTTGTTTGTGAATTAATATGAAATAGTATATGGCTGTTTTTCAAGCATAATTGTTTCTTAATCAGATTAGTTCTTAAATAAGTTTAATTATCAGGTATTTTCTTCAACTCTTGTGGCTGCAATTAAGACATAATATTAGCATGGTGAGGTAGTCATTTTACTATCTCGAAATCATGGAAGTCTCTTATCGACTGCTCCGACTTTATAACTTTATTGCTAGTTACACTTTCACACAAACTCAGCTCCATCATCTACTTATAAGGTACCAAAGTTTACAAGATTTCAAACAAAAATATGTTTCGATTGCGGATAATGATACTTTCCCTCAATACAAGATTTCCCATACTGTTCTAATGTCAATTGAACAACTTTATGATGACCCAGTAGTAGTCGGTAGCTCTTATGGGTTGTTTTGCTTCTATGGTTATTATTCGGGAATGAGTATTACTGTTGTTTGGAATCCTTCGATAAGAAAGTCGGTTAGTGTTGTTGTGCCTAATGTGTTTCATGGGCTATATGAAAATGTTTTAGGATTTGGGGTTTGTGGTAACCCGTATGATGTTAAGATTGTTAAGGTTACTTATGTTCATATTTGGAAGGGCATGCAAAGTATAAGTAGCGTCCCTTATCAGGTTAAGGTTTTTGAGTTGAGTTCGGGTGTTTGGAGAATCCCTTGTGGTAATTTACCTAGGAAATCCATTCGGTTTACGTGGTCTCAAGTGTTTGTAGATGGGTTTATATACTGGTTTGCTTTTGATAGGATTAGAAGTATGGATTATGATGGATTCCAGTCGTGTAATTTGATTATGTCCTTTGATATAATAAGTGAAGAACATAGGGAAATATGCCTCCTTGATAGTTTAGCACTCATTGTCGATGTTGATAATCCGATATCTAAGGTAAGGGAGTCTCTTGTTGTGCTTGAATATAATATATATGCCGAGAATCCAGTTTATAGTGTATGGATGATGGAAGATGGCTTTTCAAAGTCATTTACAAAGCTATTTACTATTAACACACCAGGTGCGTCAATTAAGACAATACTCGGGTTTAGGAAGAATGGTGATGTTATAGTGGAAACATCGATAAAAGATTATGAAGCAGCACTTGAAGTTTATGAACCTTGCTCGGAACACATCAATGGTCTTGGGATTCGTGGAGAAGTTGGTTCATTTTATGGGAGTTCATACATGGAAACGCTACTTCTGCTTGATCACTCAGATTGTAGTATGTATTCTTCACGATAATTGATGACGAAGATAAAGGTCACATGTTAATGTATTATAGAGTGGAGCTAAGAAGATGTGAGTATTGGAGCATACAATAGGCTAGCGAGGTATGGTAAATAAAATTCAGTTATTACCTTTAATAGATCTCTATTTACCTTTTGATACTCGGACCGTCATACAGATGAGCTAAAGTTATTAAAAAGTTAAGTGCGATATGTGAGATCAATTTTTTCCTTGATTAATATTAATGATGATGAATCTCACATTTTTCTACACATGATACATATATATCTTGTTGACAGTCTTTACATGCTCATTGACTAGGCTTAAAACCTTATTGAAGAGGTACTTAGGGCCAAATCTCATTTCTGCACATCTGGTCAAAAGCCCTATTAGACATGTTTAGCTATCTTAATATCATGAATATTTTGCTTCATTATCTTTGCAAGACAATGATGACCTGATACTTCATGAGGAAAAAGGGGTCAATCTTTTGTATTACAATCCACTTTTGTTTCTATTACTGTGCTCTCTACTTTAATGTGCCAAAGTTAGGCCATTCTTTGAATCATGTAATAGAGTGGATACTTTGGGTTTAGATGTCGTATACTCCCTGCTCTAGCTTACTATTATAACACTGAGAAGTGGACTGATAATTGGAGTCCTATTATAACACTGAGCCTTTATGCAGCAAGATTTGCATAAATGGTGAAGGATGGTAGATGAAAATGGCCTCTAGAGTGATATAGTACATATCCTTGATTTCTAAGCATTCCTGTTCCGTCCCTGAGTCCTAGTGTAACAGATACAACGTATGGTAAAATACTAAAAAGGTTTAGCGCTGGCTTATAACTGTAGAACTAGACATTTAGTAATATAAACAGATGCCCCAAAGGCACAGTTGACCCATTTGGTTTGGTACTCAGTGTATTTGAAGATATACATATTTGTCTTGTGTATGGCTATTGAGAAAAGGTGACAAACTTAAGATAAAATTGCTAAGTGGTGTTCGGGTTTAATGATGTTTTGCTTATGAAAATATTGTAGTGAGACTCATTCACTTTTAAGATAAGTGCCCATGATTAGGGGCGTTAATTGGGTCTGGTTAGTTCGGTTTGGGTCAACTCGGGCCGGGTTAAGTTTGTCGAGGCTAAAATTAAGATACATGGACCAAACCTATTTGAATTCGGGTTAGACGGGTTCGGGTCAATTATGGTCGAGTACACTCATATCTGGTCCCTTAGGGTTTTGGATCAATCCGAATATGAGTAAAATTTAATAAAATTGCCTATTTTACTTGTTTAAATAGAAAAGTTATGAAAATTAAAAAAAACCTTTATTCTGGTCAATCAGGCCAACCCAGACTAGAGTTTGCCCAACATTCCCTATTTAGTATCCAATTTTCTCGTATTGACTCGAATAACCTGAATAAGACCCGAGTAACCCGACCCGAGTAACCTGTCCCGAATAGGCTTAATTGGGTTCGGGCCCGGGTCCGGTTATTGACACCCCTACCTGTGATGATGACAAACATTTACGTTGTTTCCTTATATGGAAAGCATATTATCTGAAAGGCTATGAAACCTATGTGTGCTTGGGTATGAAACGTCGTTTTGTTCGCGGTATTAAGTGATAACTTTGTTTCATTACTTATACTTGGAAAAAAGTACTTAAGGTACTTAAAACTGCTTAATAATAAGTACTTCCAAAATTTGGGGTTAGATTTACTTTTATTATAAAAAATGCAAAAATACTTGAAAAATAGTTATTTCTTAAAAACTTTTAATTCAAATGCATTTATAAAATCTTTTATGTTTTATGCAATGTTCTAAAAGGCGCGTCATGGCGCCGCTAAGACACGAGATGTGACTTTCATGTTATGAAATAGATAAGGCGTCGGCTCTAAGCGTGACGTTACATGAGTCATGGAAAGGCGCGAGGCTTGCCGCCTTTATTAATGCAATGATAGTTTCTTAACTTTATTTATTATGTATAACACTTTTTGTAAACTCTATATAACACCATCATGCACCATCATCCATACACCACATTCTGCAGCCATAAGCATTTCATTCTCTCTGATGTATCCAAACAGAATAAGATATTCTCTTAGCTTATATATGAAAAAACCTTCGTGAAATTAGTTGATTATACCATCAGGTATGTCTACCAATTTGAATCCTTAAAGGTGTATTAGAAATTGAAGAGTTGAAAATTATCAAAAAAGTTTATAAAATACTTGCGTTTAAAAAAATTCCAAACACTACGTGGGTGTGTGTCATCTATGGTGTTTCACTTGTAGGCTATAAATTTACAAAACGAATTTGAAAGACTCATATTTTCAGAAGTCCCTCCAAATTGATGAGGTGACGTCTGATGGGAACGACAAAAGCGATAAGATGGTAGTAGGAAAAAAAAAGATACAAAAAACATATACAAGCGAAGGGAGGTGTACAAAAGATAGCGTGAACCTCATGTGCAACTCAAATGATAAGCAATCTGGTATAGGCTTCTATATTGCTTGTGGATTCTGATAAGCAATACATACATAGAAACACTGAGGTAAAGTGCATGCATAGATGCCTTTCATCAATGGATTTGAGAAAGGGAAAAATGCTTAATTAAGAATATACTTAATTAAAAGGTCTAATATAGCGAGGGTTCAGCTTTCCCCGTTTGCCGAAACGTATTACACCTTTCTAGGGCAATACTTTCAACATAACCTTATCCCCAACCTGAAACTCCAATGGCTTACGCCTCTTATCTGCGTAGCACTTTTTTCGATCACGTGAAGCTTATAGACGAAGCTTGATTTGGATAATCTTCTCTGTTATTTCACGAACAATTTCTGGTCTAGTAAGCTGAGCGTCTCCCACCTTAGCCCAACAGATAGGTGACCGGCATTTGCGACCATACAACGCCTCAAAAGGTGCAGCCTTAATACTTGTATGGTAGCTGTTATTGTAGGAGAATTCTATTAAGGGTAGATGTCTGTCCCATCCCCTCCCGAAATCTATCACACATGCTCGGAGCATGTCTTCCAATGTTTGGATAGTCCTCTCACTTTGACCATCTATTTCGGGGTGGTACGCTGTACTCATATCTAACTGAGTTCCAAAAGCTTCTTAAAGAGATTGCCAGAATTGAGACACGAACCTGCCATCGCGGTCAGAGACGATCGAAATGGGCACTCCATGTCTCGACAACACTTCTTTCAAGTACTGCCTGGTTAGTTTCTCCATTGAGTCATTTTCCTTTGCTGGCAGAAACTGAGCAGATTTAGTGAGTCGATCGACTATAACCCAAATCATATCTTGCCCACTTGTAGTCTTTGGTAACTTTGTCACGAAGTCCATAGTTATGTTTTCCCCTTTCCATTCGGGGATTTTAGGTTGTACCAACAGACCGGATGGTTTTTGGTATTCTGCTTTAACCTTTGCGCAAGTCATACACTTACTCACATATGTGGCAATTTCTGCTTTCATGTTGGGCCACCAGTATAGCTTCTTCAAATCTTGGTACATTTTGTCCGATACAGGGTAGATCGAATACTTTGACTTATGTGACTCGTGCATAATCAAAGCTCTCAAGTCACCCAAGCGTGGTATCCAGCTTCTATTCTTCAAACACAACATTCCATCTGCATGTGGTTCCAGATTCTTAATCATGCCATCCAAATCTTCTGTTCTGCAATTCTCTTCTTTTCTCGCCTCAACCTGAGCATTCAAGATCCGCGCAGGGAGGTTCAAACCGATTGTCATAACCAAGGCTCGAACTCGTAGTGGCTTAGGTCTACTCTTTCGGCTCAACGCATCAGCCACCACATTCGCCTTTCCCGGGTGGTAACGTAACTCGCAGTCGTAGTCACTTAACAGCTCTAACCACCTACGTTGTCTCATATTCAACTCTTTCTGATCTAGAATATGTTGCAAACTCTTATGATCAGTGAACACAACGCACTTCGTGCCGTAAAGGTAATGTCTCCACATCTTGAGAGCGAACACCACAGCTCCCAATTCCAAATCGTGTGTCGTGTAGTTCTTCTCATGGATTTTGAGTTGGCGGGATGCATAAGCTATGACTTTCTCTTTCTGCATCAACACTGCGCCTAATCCCTTATGAGAAGCATCACAATATACTACGAAGTTTTCACTTCCTTCGGGCAATGCCAAAATCGGTGCACTACACAACTTTTGTTTCAATGTCTGGAAAGCAGTTTCCTCCTTTTCACCCCAATTGAACTTTACACTTTTCTGAGTCAGCTTTGTCATAGGCTTGGCAATCTTGGAGAATCCTTCGATAAATCGTCGGTAGTAACCGGCAAGACCTAGAAATTGGCGAATTTCAGTTGGAGTCTTGGGTGATTCCCAATCCTTGATTGACTCAATCTTCGCAGGATCAACGTGAATGCCTTTGCTATCAATCACGTGTCCAAGAAATTGTACCTTCGATAGCCAAAAGTCACACTTTGAGAACTTGGCGTACAATTCTTCCTTCTTGAGCAACTCCAAAATTAGTCTAAGATGTACATCATGTTCTTCCTTGGTCTTAGAGTAGATCAAGATGTCATCGATGAACACGATCACAAATTTATCTAGGTATGGTCTACATACCCGGTTCATCAAATCCATGAACACTGCCGGCGCGTTAGTCAACCCGAATGGCATCACTTGGAACTCGTAATGACCATAGCGAGTTCTAAACGCCGTCTTTGGGATATCTTCATTACGAACTCTGAGTTGGTGATAACCAGACCTCAAGTCGATCTTCGAGTACACACTTGATCCTTGCAACTGATCAAATAAGTCGTCGATTCTTGGAAGTGGGTATTGATTTTTCATAGTAAGCTTGTTAAGTTCACGGTAGTCGATACACATTCGAAAGGAGCCGTCTTTCTACTTGACAAACAAAACCGGAGCTCCCCAGGGTGAGGAACTTGGTCTTATAAATCCCTTGTCGGAAAGTTCTTGTAGTTGGGTAGACAATTCTTCCATCTCCGACAGGGCTAACCTATACGGGGCTCGAGCTACAGGTGCAGCACTTGGGACTAGGTCAATCTGAAATTCTACTTGTCGTGTGGGTGGTAGTCCAGGTAAGTCTTCTGGAAAAACTTCAGGAAAGTCCCATATAGTCGGCACATCTTCAAGTCGCTTCTCATCTGACTTGTTTTGGTTTTCCTTTACCGTAACCTGTGCCAGAAATAGTTAACAACCTTTCTCCATATACTTCTAGGCCTTTTCACATGATATAATGCTCAACGTCAATTTCTTCTCCTTGGCACCTTTGTCTCCTTGAACGATTAGAATTTCATTTCCATAAGGAATACGTACTATCTTCTCATCACAGACAATCATTGCATGATTCTTTGCTAACCAATCCATGCCGATGATAACGTCGAAACTACCCAACTCTATGGGCATCAGGTCGATATTAAATGGATGTCATAACAATCCTAGTGTACAGCCCATAAGCACTGCGTTGGTTTCTGAAGTCCTTCCGTCAACTAGCTCGACAGCGTAACTAACGTCTAAGGCATAGGGTGTGATATCTAGCAATGTACTAAAAGTATTTGATACGAAACTTCTATCAGCGCCAAAATCAAATAACATATAAGCATGATGATCGTTGAGAAGGAACGTACCCATGACAGTGTTGGAACCCGAGTTTGCGTCACCTCCTCCTAGGACATATGCTTTGCCTCTTGCATCAGGAATTCTTGCTTTATCCCTACGGTTTTGGTTCTTGATCTTGGGATAATCTTTCCGGTAATGTCCTTGTGCACCACACTCAAAACAAGTCACAACCCTCTGATTCACCATTTGACCTCTCTGGGTGGAAGTAGTGGAATTGGTAACCTTACAATTCCTGGTCAAATGTCTAATCTTATTGCACTTCCCACATCTTATGGTGCAAGGACCTACATGATGAAGCTTACACTTGTTGCAGAAGGGCAAAGTGCCTTCATATTCCCTCTTCTCATTGTTACCAGCCACATAGGCTCTAGCAACATTCTATTCTCCAGTATTATGTCGTTTGTGGGGTGGTTGTTTCCCATGGTTGTTTCCATAGTTGTTTTCCAATCTCCTCTTGTTCTCTGCATTTCTTACAGCATAACCCTTCAACTTTTAATCCATCAAGTTGTTGGCAATTCGAACAGCATCTTGTAGTCTTGTAGGTTCTGCAGCAATCACATTTCCTTGGATGTTATCAGGAAGACCTCCAATGAATTTCTCCACCCGATCTTCCTCCTCGGGAACCATTTTGGTGCACATCATGGTGAGTTCCTGGAACCTTTGAGTGTAATTAACGATGTCATTGTTTTTCACCGATAGATTCCACAACTCATTTTCTATCTTTTGGATCTCATTTCTCGGGCAATACACTTCGGTCATCAGCTTCATCATCTCTCTCCATGACAAGGCGTATGCGGCATCAGTTTCGATGGTTCTCTTGTGAGAGTTCCACCAGGTTAATGCACTGTCGAGTAAGGTGCAGGTAGCATACTTCACTTGATATTTCTCCTTACAGTTGCTGATGTGAAACACAGTTTTCATCTTTTCACTCCACCTTATCAGACCAACCACACCTTCGGTTCCTTTAAAACTTAATGGTTAACACTTCATGAAGTCTTGGTAAGTATATTCACGAGCAACCAACCTATCGCCCCTTCCATTCACATTGTGGTTCTCATTACCGTCACCGTTGTCGCCTCCATTGTTTCCATTTCCATTACCATTTCCATTGTCATTCCCATTCCCGTTTCCATTACCGTTTCCATTGTCATTCCCATTCCCAAGTTCAAGATTTTGGTTAACTCGATGAGCTTCTAGAGCTGCGTTCACACGTTGGTTGATCATTTCTTCAATTGCGGCGTGGGTCATCCCGGAACGAGTGTTTGTCATTGTTCTACATCACAAGACACAACCCATAGTGAGATTTTGAAACGAATATACAAACGTTAGGCAACGATAATTTAATACATGCTATGAAGTAGAATTTAATTATAACACATTTTCCAAAAAGAATAAATAACAATATAGATAAATAAGCGAGAGAACCAAAACAAGCTTTTCATTTCATAAATAAAAGCATAATTCGATTACAACCAAATCCAAAATAGGTTCATGATCCACAATTATTTACTGCTAATATCTAGACCTAACCATCGGCCTAGTGTCCTACATGATCAGGGTGCAACTAGACTATGGGCGAAAACCAAAACGCCTCTCAAGATACGACTCCAACCTCCTAAGTCTCCCTCGAGCATCATCACGATCCCTACGAATCTGACGAAACTCCTCCTGTGAAAGGGACATATGAAGACGAAGGCTGCTCACACGATCCCTCTCAATATCCAACATAGCACGAACCTTGAGGTTCTCCAACCTCAAGCTATATATCATCTCGGCCATCCTAGCTCTATCTCCACTAGCCATCAACTGATCGGCCTCCAACCGTCTCTGAGCAGTCTCAATCCCGACAATCCTATCAACACGAACCTCAGACATGTGATGGTAAAAGTCACGCACAGCATCATCCAAGTCAACCGGCATATCCTCGACTGACCTAACAATGCCATCCCTAGTGCCAGACGAGTCAGAAGAATCCTCTCCAGCTGGCTCTACAATCTCCTCCTCAACTATCGGTGCGATCATAGGGTTGATACCTACTTTATCTGTGTCTCCAAGCCAATGGCGTCAGCCTCATACTCTGCCGTGTCATCACTGAACTCCCTAAGGGTCATCTCATACATGATCTCTAACACACTCCCCATCTCCAATACATAACTCATATCAACCCAGTCTTATAGGACCAACCTCGGCATCCTCCTCTATGCTAGCCTCAGATGAATATGAATCTTTAAACCTCTTATGAGGTGGTAAGAGATCAGCACGAGTAGGAGCTAATGATCCCGTAACTGGCGTGGATAATGGTACTGAATCAACCATGGATCTATATCTCTTGCAAGATGGTCCAGCAGAATGTAAAGATAAATGCATGAGTCTCTCTGATGGATCTCCTGATGATGACTCTGATGTAGTTGGTGGATACAAAGTAGATAATAGGGCAACACACCAATGACGAAATGCCTCACTACGTCATGGTGCTCTCCTCAGAAGGTAACACAATCTGGGTGATACATCTCTAGTCGAAGATCCAGAATGAGCCTGATCTGATGCATCCAAACCCAAACAATAAACTGGCGAAGAATCCGAAGATGAACTGGAAGAAGATGAGTGATGATCTGAAGTGCGAGGTGATGTATGCCTCGATGCTAATCTGCGAGTTGGTAAAGGTCCAACTCTCTTCCTTGCAGTCAACACTTTACACGGCCATTAGTTGGGTGCAGGTAAGGTAGACCAAATGGAATAGCTCCCGGTCAGCTAAGATTCGCTGTCCGTCGATGAATCCTGAGCCGGGGCAATAACAGAGCAAATAGAAACTCATATGATGATGATGGATGTGTTGTTACCCTGCTCCTCCAATGAGAAATGGTAGCAACATAAGGGTCCTGTGATGTGGTCCATCAGAAGAATCAGGAGCCTCAGAAGAATCGATGCATAAGAATGGTGAAATAGCTGGTAGCGGGGAAATGTGCTCTGGTGAAGACATCTCATCTAGTGAATCAAATCGGAACCCGTATAGGGAACCAAGCCACACAATCTAGTGGGTGAAGAAACAAGATTCGTCATCGTACCAATAGGAGCGGAAGATGTATTTAGGAGCAATAGTAGTGTCTTTGGAGCAACCACAGAAGGTAAAGAATAACTGTAGGAATATCACCAAAATGAATAACCGTGGTGGGGCGGTGATCCCACACTCTCATCCAAAGAATCAGAAGAAATAGTAATAGCTGAAGCTGCCATGATCTGCACACAGGCAAAAGTTTATATATATCTCCTTGTTATGCAAATTGCAATGGCATATTGGTATTATCAATTAAAATGAATGGCAAGGTAAATATGGCAATATGTAATACTCTCAAGTATATATAGAAATCTCATATATATGTATGCAGCAAGGATAGACAACACGTAAGCACAGATAGAGGCACATAGGATCACATACTGGTTATAGACCAGACCTAGTATAACTACCTGGTTCCTTATATAACCTTTGGCCTCTGATACCAATCTGTACACCCAAAACGGAGCATGACGGAAATACGTGTCCGAGGGCGTGACGTCATAACAATCCGATCACAAAGCAATAAAGAACGACCACTAATCATGGACGTTTGAAAAAGTTTACTCGTTGCATAAAAGAAAATAAATTTAAGTCTTACAACCCATAATATTTAAGTTATACGTAGCGGAAGCATAACAAAGTTTTGTTAATGACAACGAGTAAATAATAGATAAGTCTTGAAATTGGCGAAGTCACATAGCACATAGACTCCATATAGCATCAAGAATCAATCCAAGCTAGGCACCTGAGAAAACATGTTTAAAACGTCAACATAATGTTGGTGCATTTCACAGGTTTAGTTAATACAAGAGTGGACAACAAGATTTATAAACGCTATGCGATACTATAAAAGATGCAGAATCACATAAAAAGCTATTAATAGATATTATTGCTAGGGAAGGGTTGTAATAAAACTTGTATTTCCTTTATGTTCTTATGTAATCTTATTTCTAAGATAATAAACGGATGTTGTGGCAACAAATCTATTTGTTATTTTTATTTATGTCTTTCGAATATTTCGTTACCATGCTTAGTAACTCATTTGCATTCCCTTTTAAATTGATTTAACTTGAGCGTTCAAGATTAGTAACGTTGGTTTAATATTTATTGTTTCAACAAAGGCTCGATTTCTAGTGGGCTTATTCGTTCCCTTTGGCTTAACGCGTCAGTTATAACATTTTTTTATGTTGACTTTATAGAGTAAGGTGGTGTAAGAGTTTACTTAGTTTTTTTTATGATTATTAGTTTGGTTCCTCGTGATAAATACATTTTATGAATACCCACATAAAACTTGATATAAATATAAAATTATTTCTTGACAAAGATGTTTTAAGATGACTTCTCTCAGGCATGGGATGGTCTTTCCTGACTTATAATTGGATTATCAAGCTATTTATATTTGAGGCATTAACATTTGCATGCTCATTTCTTAAAATAATGTTATAATTTCATGATATTTGTGGGAGTTGCTTATATAAATAAGTAGGGAATTAAAGTAGTTCTGATGAAATTTTCACAACACATTGATTTGATAGATAATTTTAAATCATTCATACAACACAACAAAAATTTAAGAGCAAATACAACGAGAATTCTTAAAGGAATGGAGTCCTACGAATATCGATATAATCCTCTAGTCGTTAGGTCTTTGAATTGCTTCTCCTCCTCCTAAGGCATGCACCATTCCCCGTGTTAGAGTACCTCCAGCTTTGGTTTCCATGGTTTTGGTTCTTTAACTCCGAGCAATCACTCCTGTAATGCCCTTGATTCCCACATTATGCTAGTTGAGGTTTCTCTGATTGTTTGTTACAGCAGGACTCCTCAGGTTCCTGGTGTCATGACTATACTCACTTTGGCAGTTTGCGCACTTTATAGTGCACTAGCTATTGTGATGAAACTTGCACTTGTTGACATAGCGTTTAGAGTTTTCAGACTACTCCCTTCAATTTCACTATACCCAGCGGTTTATGCTATAGCCACACTTTGCTTCTTGGGAGGTTGTTGTTGAGCTTGGTTGTTGTTATCAAGTTTCCTCTTATTCTCAGCTTGACGTTTAGCAAAGTTGCTGATCTTCTTGTCCATCAGATCAGTTGCAAATTCAATTGCATCCTGCACGGTCTTTGGCTTAGATGCCATCACACTTTCGTGAATCATGTCGGGCAAACCACCGACATACTTCTCGATCTTTTGAATCTTCAAGCAACATCTAGCTACAAATCAATAGCCAGTTCTGATAAACGTTTGTTGATAGTTACCCACATCAGTACCTTTAACCTTCAGATTCCACATCTCAACCTCAAGTTTCTTAACCTCGCCCCTTGGGCAGTACTTGTTGGTCATCATCTTTTTCAGGTTTGTCCAGGTCATTGCGTACACAACATCGTGACCAACAGTCCTAACATGGGCATTCCACCACGTTAGAGCACTTCCAAGAAGAGTATGAGTGGCAAACTTGATTTGGTTTTCCATACTGTAGTTGCTTATACGAAACACTAATTTACATTCTTTTCAAACACTGAGTCAACTCGACAACTCCTTCAGTACCTTAAAATATAGGGGTTTTCATTTCATGAAATCTGGGTAAGTGCACTCACGAGCAAGAGGATCTTGTCTCCTTACACCCGGTCCAGAATCATGGTTGTCATCGCTATTCATGCTTCTGGCAGCGTCACATGCTGCCAATGCATCAGCAACGCCTTGGTCGATCAATGCCTTAAGCTGGGATGAGTTAGGGTTTGAAGGGTTCAAGTGGTGCATAAGTGACCAACACACACCAAAGGTGTGTTTGGTCTTGATTTCGGCCGAATATGGTCACAAGGGACCATATGGTTCACGTTTTCTAGCCAAGGTTCATTATACTTGGTTAAATTCAAAATTTACTTAGTCAAAGGTTTAGTCAAATTGTAAGAATGCATGTGATGTGTAAGAACTTGCATGCATGCAAGTTACAAGGCAACAAAAGTGTCATTTTCTCATCTAGCATGTACACATGGGTGAGGCTTTCAAAATAAGATGCCATTTAATTAATTTTGAGCATGCATACATGTGAATTTCGTGGGTTTTAGGTATAGGAGGAGGGGTGAATGAAATTTTTGGACTTAGGGCAATAGATTATCGATAACTTGAGTTTACACGAAAAGATTTCGAGTTTCTGGGGTTTCGTTTGGTCAAAAACGCAAAAAACGTAATTTAAGAGATAAAACCCTAAAATTAATATCGGAAGTGATTAAAAATCACGAAACACTCAGGAAAGCTAAAATATCTTATATTAAGCCTAAATTAATTTATAACCGATGCCGGAACGCGTCTGATGACGTTTCTCAGTTTCTATGCAGCTTAGTTTCCCCGGTAAATTGTCAGATTTAAACGTAACATATAAAATTTAAAAGTAGATGACTGGAATGGGTCGGGATACTAACCGGTAATTTACGGGGTGTGACAGTAGTAAACACTTAGAATTTTTCTCTAAAGTTCTTGAGCAGTACTAACATAACTGAGCAGCATTAACTCTGATATGAGCAACAGTAATACTAGCAGCATTAAGAAGGCTTTTAATCCCAACAATCCCTCTCTAAACTTGATATTCTTCTTTAAAATCATTAAGTTTCTTCATTTAAAAGCTCTATAATCACCAGGAGGATGCTTCCAAACACTTCATTGATTCTTAAGCCGTTTTGTGAGAAATTTAAGAAGCTGATATGCCATTTCACTGAAATAATCAACCTGAAGCTTCTTGTTCAGCATATTTGTAATTATAGATGGTGTAAGGGGATATCTTATTTCTACTAGCATGTAAATGTACACATGTTGCATCCTAAAGGAATGTACTCTACAGGAGTCATACAGCTTTCATTCCAACACTTTGTAGTCATGTTGATTCCTCCATACTGTATCTTCAACATGTGGTTCAAACATTGTCTTCAAATCTCCCCATAACAACAAATCCAAGTCTTCCACTGGTCTTGTTGACTCATATTTAGCTTTTACCAACTTGTATAAATCTTGTAAATCTTCCCTGCTAAAACTTTTAAGCATATGACTAAAGATTTTGTACATTTGAGACTTTTCATCAGCTCTCATTATTTGATAATAGCTTTTCTTTCCTTCTTTGTGAATCTTCTAACCAACAATACTTGGAGACTTAACAGCTAAAGGTACAACGTCAATTGCAACTTCTTCTTCATCTAGAATGACTTCCATTAGACTTTGAAGCTCTGTCGTGTCTTTATATTCATCCACCTTCTGCTTCTTAGTACTCTCTTGTTCCAATTCTTCTCATGCTCTCTTTAAACTACCTTCCACCAAGTCTATTTTGAAGTCAATAAATGTATTCACCCTCTTAAAAGCTCTGTCAAACATCTTCTATATAGAATCAAGATATTTGTTCTTCAAGTCTTTGAGCTTCTTTCCTTCCATATTCTTCAGGTAAGTACACATGATTTTTCTTTGTTGAGCTTGGGTTGGTGGTTTGTTTCTTTGCTCTTTTGCTCTCTTAGTTGTAAAATGCTTTCTTCTTTTCTCTAAGAGTTGTTGAAATAATGTAGCCTTTTCTTTAACAGACAACTCTTCTTGCTCCTTTGCTTGCAATCTTTGAGCCAATTCATGATCAGCCTCAATCTTAGCCTAAATATCATCCCATTCTTCAATTAAGGCAACATTGGCTTCATCCTTCTCCTTTGCAAGTCTCTCCTCTTCATCAAACTCAGCTTGTAACTTTTTAGCAGCTTCTTCATCAAGCATGATTTGAACATCTTTCTTCTTAGGCTTCAGAGGTTCAGGTTCTATCATTTTCCCTTTGCCTTTATCCTGAACTTCTGCCTGTGATGGTTGTTGTGAAGATCTCATTATTGTAGGTGTACCCAACTCAGTAATAACAATTCCTTTCCTTGGAGTTTGAATTATAGCAGTTGTTGTTGTAGCAGCACTAACCTTTGTTGAAGCACTAGCAGCACTAACTGGTACATTTGGCTCTTCTATAACATTTCCTTTTACCTTGGGTTTTACACTTATCAAAGATGCAAGTGCTTAAGCCAAAGTAACTTCATCAATAGTTAAATTCACATCTTTAGCAGCAACTTCTTGTTCTGCAACAAATACCTCATCATCATTTAAAGTATCCACATCAAACATCTCATTATCAGCATCATCTTGAACATTAACAAGGGTAATGTCTTCATCAGCATCAATAGCATTAATCCTCCTCCCTTGTTTGGATTCATCCTCACCCAAATCTTCTTCATCACCAGAGGAAACTACCCTTCTAGACATACCAACTTTGTGTAACCTCTTTAGCCCATGAGTTCTTGACCTCTTTTTCTATTCAAGCTTCTTGACCCTCCTCTTCAAACTAGCAATTTCATTTTGTTGAGTGGTCTTTATCTTCTCCAAATCAAGAACCCTTTGTTGTAAATTGGTACATAGTTCCATCAATTCCTTTAGTTTAAGACTATCCTCATCACTTTGAAGTGTGTTACCTCTTGCGAGCAGTGAATCATTCAAAAGTTTAGATACATTCTCAAACCTAGTTTGAGCAATTGTATCCCCCATGGTTTCTTAGCACCCCGAGATACACCACTTGAAGTAGTTCCTAGGGAACTAGATTCATTAGGTGTTGCCTTGGATCGGGTCTTAGTAATGTTACCACTGTCCTGCTCTGCTTCTAAGCTAGAAGCAGTAGTGGCAGCCCTCACCAATCTGTCACCCAACTCCTTATGGACAGCCTTATCTGCAACAATGTCTGTAGGACCACTAGGCTGAGGTACCTAAGTATCCTTTCTCTTAGGCTTCCTAGTTTTTGAGTCTTTTGAGGTTGAGATGTTAATGGTTGAGTAATGGTGGGTGTGTGATGAGGATCAGTTGGAATTGCTGAACCTTCATCCAATTCTTATTAGTTTTGTACCACCATTGTTGGAAATAGAGGTGTTACTCTTCTCGAAAAACCTTTGCCTACCCTTCTCATATTTCTAAAGATCTTCTTAGTATGAGAAGGTGCAATATAAATTCTCTTGTGACTTGGCAACCCATCAAGTTGTTTATTCAAAAACACTTGTACAAACTTTGGATACATCAAAAATTTCCCAAACAAATTATCCAAGTTTCTAACCATAGTTTAAAAAATGTATTTTGAAAAGTTGAATTTCTGATTTGTAGCTAAGCAGATAATTGCAGATGCCATAGTGCTACTAAACTCATTCCATGCAGTAGTCTTTGAACTTAGGCATTGTAAAATAGTATGAATCATAAATTTCCATTGCGGGGAAAAGAATGCCTTACAAAAAGTATGGTTTTGTGAAATCTTCTCATACCCCATCCTTGTAAGTTCTTCAAAAATGGTAGAGTTTGGTAAACAATCAATACCTTCAGCATCTTCTAGTTGAAGATCTCTTCTAACAGTTGATTCTGTGACAATTATCTTCTTACCATCAACTAGGGCATGTAACTGAACTTCCTCGTTAATAGTTTTGGCCTTGACAGTAGACCAGAACTGTTCGATACACAAAATATATATAGTGGGATTAACGGTTAAAGCATACTTTATAGGTTGTGCATTCAGAAAATCCATAATTTGTTCAAACCCATCACTTTCTTTAGGTTTAGACAAAAATGCGACCATATTGTGAGTATCTGCAAACTTTAGATTCGCCATTTGTGTTGGGTATTGATAATGGATGATAAAATTGATTTAGGGTTTGTAGTTAGAGAGTATTTGAAAGATTATAATCGATTAAATGATTGATTGAAACCCTTAATCGAAGTATTTATGAAAATACTCTCAACAGCATTAACTTAGAACCAGCAGTAGTAAGTTTTATGCCTAACAGCATTAACTTAGAACCAGCAGTAGTAAATTATGCCTAGCAACATTAACTTTGAGTCACTAGTATTAACTCCAATTCCATTCCAAAAAGCTTTTCCATCATCAATCTAACACTTTTCTTTGCTTTTCCTACAAAATGTTAGTCCAAAAAGCAAGAAAACACAAGGCATAGCAATTTTCATAATTATCACAATATTAATTATACCTAACATTATTAAGTATAACTAACAGTAGTTACTCAGTAGTATTAAGTATAACCAGCAGTACTAATTATACTTTAACAGCAGAAACTTTTAATGACATGAATAACAGTACTAATTCATACAAAACTCTATAAAAACATAAAGAGTTAAAAGACTTTAAAGATTCATCATTCCAATACTAACAATCAAATATTGAAATACACTTACATTAAAAGCTTTTGTAAGCAAATCTGCAACATTCTTGTCAGTATGAATTTGACCATTTAAATCAATTTCTTTTCATTGCAATCTCTAATAAAATGATGTCTGGTTTCTATATGCTTTATTTTTTAATGATACACAAGATTTTTAATTATGCAAATAGTACTGTTATTATCAATAAAGATCTTTGTGTGTATAAAATTATACCCATAATCAAGTAGTTGATTCTGAATCCAAAGCACTTGTCCATAACAACTTGAAGCCGCCACATACTTAGCTTCTGTTATGGAATTTGCAACCACTGTCTATTTCTTGCACTGCAATGATATTAATCTACATCCAAGGAATTGACAACCTCCTGTTGTAGACTTCCTATCCAAGCTTGCTTCAGCATAATCACTATCAGTGTATGCTACCAAATCAAAAGGAAAATCTTTTAGATACCAAAGGTCTAATTTTGGTTGACCTTTTAAGTACCTAAAAATCCTTTTTACAACATGAAGATGTGAAACCTTTGGATTGACTTGGTATCTAGCACAGGCACACACTGCAAACATGATGTCAGGTCTTGAAGATGTAAGATACATCAATGAACCAATCATTGACCTATATATATGAACATCCACTTCTTCACCATCATCGTCCTTGAGCAAATGCTTTTGAGTTTCTATTGGTGTGCTTGTAGTCTTGACTTCTATAAACCAAAATTTCTTTAAAATTTCAACAACATATTTATCCTGACTAATAAATATGCCATCCTTCTTCTGCTGCACTTGTAATCCCAAGAAGAATGTAAGTTCTCCTATAGAACTCATCTAAAATTTCTCATGCATCAACTTCTCAAATGCATTGCATAGCTCCTTCTTTGTTGAACCAAAGATGATATCATCCACATAAACTTGGACTAGCAAAATATCACCTTTGTGCCTTTTGATGAATAAGGTCTTGTCAATTTTCCCTCTTTGAAACCCATTGTCTAACAGATATGTTGACAAGGTTTCATACCAAGCTCTAGGAGCTTGATGTAGTCCATACAGTGCTTTTTCAACCTTGTATACTCTATCAGGAAAGTCTGGATCTTCAAATCCTGGTGGTTGACATACATACACCTCTTCTTCAATCTTCCCATAGAGAAAAACACTTTTTACATCCATTTGATACACCACAAAATCTTTAAATGAAGCATAAGCTAAAAATAGCCTAATTGCTTCAATTCTTACAACAGGGGCAAAGACTTCATCATAGTCAATCCCTTCTTCTTGTGTGTACCCTTGAGCAACCAATCTTGCTTTATTTCTTATCATAATTCCCCTTTCATCCTTTTTATTCCTGAAAACCCATTTAGAGCCTATAGCCCTTTTTCCATTTGGTAAATCCACTAAAGTCCAAACTTCTTGTAACTTGAATTGTAGAAGCTCTTCCTGCATAGCCTCTATCTAGCTTGGATCCTTCAATGCATGAATTACCTTTTTGGGTTCTTCCTATGATAAAAAGCAAGCAAACAAGCAGTTTTGAAGGTCTTTATGGTTTGTTCTTTGTTGAATAGTACTAACAAACCCATGTTCCTCCAATTTCTTTGACATCCTTCTTGTTTGTGTAGCTGATTGCAAATCTCCAATCACTTGATCAAGAGGATGATCTTTATGAATTCTTATAGTTGGAATAGGACTGACTTGGATTGTTGTATCTAAATTGTTCATGTCAGCCTCTGCACCATCATCTTCATCATTTCTTGAGAAGTCAAATATGCTATAATCTTCTAAAGCAGGCATATTTGGATCAAATGGAAGTTCAATGCTTATTTTTCCACCAACAATATTAACTTCATTTGTGCTAGAAGCATTAACATTGTTAGTGCTGTTAACATTATCTTTCTTCTCTTGATCATTACATTTACTATCTTTTCTTGGATCTTCATTAACCTTCTTTTCATCATCACTTGAAGGTTTGGATCCATAATCATGAGAACTCTTTGAATCTTGGGAATATGGTGAATCAGTAGTCCATAATGGTAGCAAAATGTAATCTTTGACAGGTTCTGTCTCCTTTCTAGCTTAACATGCATTATCACTTGCTTTTGTACCTGCAAAACCATTAGACTGTGTACCTACAACAATTGGCTCATAATTCATTGTTCTTGTTAGTGCATCAATATCAAATAGCCAATTTGGCCCACTATCTATAACATTAGGTGTATTCTCACTAAACCTAATATGCAAGTTTTCTTCTACTATCCTTGTTCTACTATTGAATACTCTAAAGGCTTTACTATTTAAAGAGTATCCAACAAAGAAACATTCATCAGCCTTACCATCAAATTTGCCTAAGTGATATATGGTATTAAGAATGGTAACAAGACACCCAAATGGTCTCATAAAACTTAAATTTGGTGTTCTACCATGAAAAAGTTCATATGGGGTCTTGTTATGAGGCTTAAATACTAACACTCTATTTTGCACATAGCAAGCAGTATTAACTGCTTCTGCCCAAAAAGTAGTTGGCAACTTAGAATTAGCTAGCATAGTCCTAGCAGTCTCATTAGTGTCCAATTCCTCCTCTCAGTAACTCCATTTTGTTGAGGAGTTCTAGCTACACTATATTGTCTCAAAATACCCTTCATCTCACAAAACTGATTCATTTCTTTGTTTTTTAATTCAGTTCCATTATCACATCTAATCACCTTAACCTTATGATCTACTAGATTTTCCATACCAGTTATAAAGGACTTAAGAATGCCACTAGTCTCATCCTTAGTAGCTAGAAAGAAAATCTATGTAAACCTACTGAAATCATCTGTGACAACTAGGCAATAAATTTTCTTCATAAGGCTTTTTACAAATGTTGGACCAAACAAGTGCATATGCAACAAATGTAAAGGAAGACTGATTAAGTTCTCTGTTTTAGACTTACAAGAGACTCTGTGCTGCTTTCCCTTTTGACATGCAACACAGGTTTGATCATTTTCAAAAAGTTTAGAAGGTAAACCTATTACAAGATTTCCCTTAACCAATTTATTCATGGTTTTAAAATTTAAGTGACCTAACATTCTATGCCAAAGTTTAGATTCATCAAATGTGGCTTTTGCAAAAAGGCAAGTTAAACCTCCTTTAGGAACTATGTTCTTTAAATCAACACTATACATATTGTTCTTTCTAGGAACTTTAAGTAAAACTGGACTATCATCAATTAACTTAAAGTTTGGAGATAAAACAATACATTCAGTGTCATTAAAAAGAACACTATTCTTTTTATCACACATTTGTGAGACAGTAAAGAGATTAAACTTTAACTCTCTCACAAAATACACATTTTTAAAATCTAGATTACTAGTTTTAATGGTACATTTTCCAATGATTTTCCTTCCTTTGAGGTTTCCTCCAAAAGCAACATATCCTCCATCTATCTCTTCATAGTTTGTAAGATAGGACATGTTCCTTATCATGTGCCTTGAGTATCTACTATCAATCACTCCTTGATACTGTAAATCCATTTGTGGATTGCCCGGCACATTAGATAAGAAAATTAGTTTTTTTTTTGGACCCAAGCCATCACTGACTTGGATCTGCCTTGTGCATCAAAATTATCAAACTTTTTTAAGGTAATTGATGCACTGTTGTGTTTAGAAACATGGTCTAAAACTTTATGCTTTGGTTTCCAAACCCAACAAGCGAAGGCCTTAACAGCATTAAAATTATTTCCCTTAACAACATTAACTAACATTTTTACCACTAACAGTATTAACCCTTTGATCAATATTACTGTTTTTAAATGTTGTGTTCTTATGAATGGGCCTCTTAATAGTTGAATGTTGTTGGGACTTAAAGACTTCAAGATGATTCTTTGAATTACTACTGCTCAGTACTGCTGGTACAAAAGTTTATGTTGTTGGATTACAACTGCTAGAAGAATTACTACTGTCAGAAGAATAAAGACGAGTAAAGAGATAAGGATTGTTTGGAGAACAAGAATACTTACGAAGATAAGTATTGAGTTATTTTTGTAAAAGATATGTATAATGTATTTGTTTAAAAGATTACATTTTCTTATAGAAAATATCATGATATCTTAGGAAAGTATTGTAAGCCTTGTAGGACTCCTTGGTCTATAAAAGGAGGCTCTAGGGGCATTAGTTGATATACAAGAAGCTTTGATATAATAATAACTGGATTATTTGAGTGACACATTTGGTCTAGTTAACTAAATATAAGTCTTAAGTTAACCATGTAGATTGTAAGTTTCTGACTTAGAAATCATTGTTATAAATTAAAGTCCCACATTCAAGTCAAATCATTCAACACTTATAAAGATTATTTTTAACAATCCAGTAGTCATACATTTTACATTCGGTAAAAACTAAAGTTATTTTCAAAATTGTTAAAGTCTATTTTCTTTCTGCTTATTGGAACACTACTCTAATCCCTGTGGACGACCTGGTCTTACCTAAAAAGATTATACTACATACGTGGATTATACTTTTACCCATGTGTTTCCATATAATTATCCGGTATTTTTAGTCTTATAAATTTAAAGCTTTTGAAACTCATCAAAGTTTTTGACGCCGCTGCCAGGGATTTCTTAGCTGTTCTGTAGTCAAACTCTAGAGAATTACTTTAACCCCTCCTCTTTTTCAAAAAAATCGCCATACAGTTTTTTGGCAAACTGACCCAAACGATTTCTCTCTTGGATGCATACACGTGCTTCCAATTCTGAACTTGTTGAACCATTACCTGAACCTGAACGTACTCTGAATCGAAGACTTCGTCGACGAAATAGAAGAGTTCCATACGATCAAAGAAATAATCCACCACAACACCTGAGAATTGTCTACCCGCCAGTTCTTAACATCAACTACTTTCGTCACTTTCTTGATACTCTTCTAAATTACGATCCAATGGACAATGAACCAATGTAGGCTGCTGACCATGTTGTCGCTCCGACTCTGGGTTCCGCGATCACTATTTCTTAAACTGCTAACGAATTTGCTATCAACGATAACCACTTGACTCTTGTCAAAGGAAACCAATTCGATGGTAGAACCAAAACCGATCCTCAAAAACATATTCATGAATTCCTCAGAATCTGCGATATGTTTAAATACAGAGATACTAAGAATGAAGTTGTCCGCCTAATGATGTTTCCCCTATCACTCACTAGAGAAGCAAAAACATGGATTGATGAACTTAACGAAGGAACTATCAAAACATGGGATGAACTTCGAACCGCTTTCATTAGCCGTTTCTTTCCCCCAGCTCTTTTTGACCGACTCCTCAAAGAAATCCGAGCTTTCTCTGAACATGAAAATGAATCTCTAACCGATGCTTGGCTTCGTATGAAGGAAATGCTTCGAAACTGCCATGGTCATAATCTTTCCAAGGGAAATATAATTAAAATCTTTTATCACGGCCTCAACGAAATAACCAAAGAAGTTCTAAATGCCGTAGTTGGTGGTATTTTCCTCTATAAAATACCAAATCAAGCTTATCAGCTTCTGGAAGATAAAGTCTTACTCAAGCTCGACTGGGCTAAAAATCAAAAAACCAAACATCTCTTAAAAAACCATTGCTTTCACCGATGAAGGTAGCAGTAATTCTAATACTAACAAGATTATGGCCCGAATGGATGCCATTACCCTGAATATGGATGCTCAGTATAAAGAACTCCAAGCCCATGCTAAAAACACAAAACCCGATCTTGATGAAGATAATATACCTATGTCCCAAGAAGAATAAGCTAAATTCATGCAAACTTTTCATAAGACTCGTTTTTACAATGATTACCACGACCGGGACTCAAATCGTGATAATTGGCGTTCAAACGAACGAAGTAGTTACAATCGATACAACTACCGATCTAATACCTATGATAAACCATACGATCTTCAAAAACAATTCAACGATTTCATGAAATCTCAGCAATCGACCAACGCTTTCGTTAAAGAAACATTCATGGATCTCAAAACCCAACTCGAAACCATTGCCAAAAATCATCAAGCTTCAATTCAAAACCTTGAAACCAAGTTCGATAGACTTGTTGACAAGCAATCTAGTCGGCCTTCTGGATCTCTTCCTAGTAACACTCAACCAAACCTAAAAACACATGACTCCAAAGCCTAACAACCACCGCAATCTCGCAATGAGAATGTAAATGTTGTATTCACAAGAAGTGGTAAATCTTACAACCCACCAGTTAACCCAAATGATCAACAAAACGATTTGAAACTCCTATCAACTTCAATAGAGATGATGAAGAGGACGAACCGACACCATAACCGAAAATTCAAAATCCAAAATCGATCAAAGAGACTTTGTTACCCAAACCATACAAACCAAAAGTTCCGTATCCCCAACGTCTTAGGAAAGAGAAAATGGAAGCTCAATACGGAAAATTTCTCGACCTGATCCGCGCTGTCCGAATCAATGTACCTCTTATCGATGTCTTGGCTGGAATGCCTAATTATGGAAATTTTCTCAAGGAACTAATAAGAAACAAACATAAAATCAAACAAATCTCTGCCGCTTTCTTAAATGATGAAAGTTCAACAATGATCCAAAACAAAGTTCCACCTAAACTCCGAGACCCCGAAAGTTTTCTTATTCCATGTAATTTCAACAAAACCTTCTCTTGCAATGCCTTAGCAGATCTTGGTGCTAGCATTAACCTTATGCCATATTCGTTATATGCCAAATTATCTCTCGAGACTCTTAAACCTACCAAAATGAGCGTAAGATTAACCGATAGATCATTCCAATACCCTCTTGGAATAGCTGAAAATATGATCGTTGAAGATGGTAAATTCACCTTTCTTCTTAATTTTGTTATTCTCGAAATAGAAGAAGATAGTAAAGTTCCCCTCATCTTGGGATAACCATTTCTTCATACTACTGATGCAGTGATTCGAGTTAAACAAAAACAACTCAACCTTAGAGTTGGAACTGAAAGAATGATTTTCAATATCAATTCTGCAATGAAACACTCTTATTTAAACGATGATACTTGTTTCAGCATCGATGTCATCGACGAAATCTTAGAAGAAGATTTCGACGCTCTTTTAGACGAAGGTAGTAAAATCCTTTATTCCATCGAAGGAACCCTTCTTGAAGAAGAAATCTTTGTTGAATTTGATGAATTCATGGCAATGACTGCTAATGAAAACTCTAACTCTGATTCCGACATTGAAGACCCACCGTTCGAAAAAATCACCATCAATCCTGATTATAAAATCAAAACATCTCTCAAAGAACCTCCTAAGGATCTCGAACTTAAACCTCTTCCTGATAATATGGAATATGTATTCCTAGAAGAACCCTCTTTTCTTCCTGTTATCATATCATCTCAGCTATCCAAAGAAAAGAAAAACAAACTCATATCTATTCTTAAAAAGCACAAGCAAGCCTTTGCTTGGAAAACAACGGATATTCCTAGTATATACCCATCATTCTGTAAACACAAGATACAACTTCTTGATGACAAGAAACCCGTAGTCTAAAAACAAAGAAGGTTAAATCCGAACATGCATGAAGTTGTTAAAAAAGAAATCTTGAAACTCCTGGATACCGGTATAATTTATCGAATTATCGATTAGTCCTTGGGTTATGTCTATCTACTGTTTACCAAAGAATGGTGGATAATTACGGTGGTCAACAACAAAAATGATGAACTTGTTCTAACAAGAACCGTTACGGGTTGGCGAGTATGCATCGATTATCGTAAACTCAATGAAGCAACCGCAAAAGATCATTTTCCCTTACCGTTTATGGATCAAATGCTAGAGAGACTAGCAGGAAATAAATATTTCTGTTTCCTCGATGGTTTTTCTGGATATTTTCAAATCCCTATCGATCCTAATGATCAAGAGAAAACAACATTCACATGTCCTTTCGGAACATACGCTTATAGGCGAATGCCTTTCGGGCTATGCAATGCTCCTGCCACATTCCAAAGGTGTATGTTGGCAATCTTTCACGATATGATCGAAGAATCCGTCAAAGTATTCATGGACGATTTTTCTGTATTCGGAAACTCTTTCGACACATGCCTAAACAATCTCGATAAAATGCTCCAACGTTGTAAAGATGCTCACAATGTCCTTATTGGAAAAATGTCCACTTCATGGTCAAGAAGAAATTGTGCTGGAAACAAGTGTCTAGGCGGATTTTGAAGTCGACAAGCAAAAATTGACGTAATCTCAAAACTTCCACCCCCTACTAATATCAAAAGTATTAGAAGCTTTCTGGGACATGCCGGTTTTTACCGACGTTTCATTAAAGACTTCTCGAAAATTGCTCGACCTCTAACTAAGCTACTCGAAAAAGATACTCCATTTGAGTTCGACGATGAATGTCAAAAAGCTTTTGAATCATTGAAAGAGAAACTCACATGTGCTCCTGTGATCGTAAGCCCAAATTGGAATCTTCCGTTTGAACTTATGTGTGATGCAAGTGATTTCGCAGTTGGAGCCGTCTTAGGTCAAAAAGATGGTAAAAACTTTCACCCAATCTACTTTGCAAGCAAAACCCTTAATCTAGCTCAACAAAAATACACTGTAACCGAAAAAGAACTTATGGCTGTAGTTTTTGCATTTGACAAATTCATATCCTATCTTATTCTCTAAAAAACTATTGTTCACACTTATTGAAAAAGCAAGATGCTAAACCACGCCTTATTCAATAGATCTTACTTCTGCAAGAACTCGACATAGAAATCAAAGACAGAAAAGGAACAGAAAATGTTGTAGCAGATCACTTATCCCGAATCGAAAATGATGAAATAAGCAATGACAGTGAAGTCGATGATAACTTTCTCAGAAAAACTCTCATGGAAATCAACACCGTTAGTGAACCTTGGTTCGAAGACTTTGCAAATTACATAGTCAATAATATTATACCAAACGGAATGACATACCAACAAAAGAACAAATTCTTCTCTGACCTCAAACACTATTTTTAGGAGGAAACTTACCTTTTTAAAGTATGTTCCGACGGTATGATCAGACGTTGTATATCTGGACCAGAACCATTTTAGATCAATGTCACCACGGACCAACCGGTGGACATTATGGACCCAACATAACTGCTAAAAAAGTTCTTGATTCAGGATTTTACTGGCCAACAATCATCAAAGAAGCTCATACTCTAGTTCGCCTTTGTGAAGCATGCCAAAAGACGAGAAATATATCAAAACGTGATGAGATGCCGTTAAACAACATTCAGGTATTTAAAATTTTGGACATATGGGGTATCGACTTTATAGGACCATTCCTGAAATCATATAAGCTTGAATACATTCTAGTCGCTGTTGATTACGTATCTAAATGGGCCGAAGCTTAAGCTTTACCAACTAATGATGCCCGAGTAGTAGTCACCTTTCTGAAGAAACTATTCTGCCATTTTGGAATGCCTAAAACTCTAATCAGCGACCGAGGTACTCACTTCTATAACAAAATAATGGAAAAAACCATGAAAAGATATGGAGTTAACCACCACTTCTCTACATCTTATCACACCCTCAAACTAGTGGTCAAGATGAAAACATGAACAGAGCTCTCAAGAGAATTCTTGAAAAATCTATTAAAGACAACCCTGCTATTTGGTCAAGAAAACTTGATGACGCTCTATGGGCTTTTCGCACTGCCTATAAAACACCTACCGATACTACACCATACAAACTAATTTATGGAAAGAACTGCCACTTACCATTTAAAATTGAACACCGTGCATACTGGGCACTAAAAAATTGCAACCCATATCTTATCGTTGCTGGTGAGAAAAGAACGTTTCAGTTACACAAGTTAGATGAACTTAGATACCAAGCATATGAAAACTCTCGTCTATATAAAGAAAGAACCAAAGTCTGGCATGACAGAAAATTACGAATGAGAAAAGAATTCAAACAAGGAAACAAGGTTCTGCTATTTCACTCAAAGTACAAATTTAAACAACCGAAGCTTAGATCTCGATGGTTAGGACCTTATGTAGTGAAACATCAATATCCATCCGGATATGTTGAACTTTATGAAAAAGATGGAAAGACATTCATAGTCAATGGTCATCGACTCAAACTACATCATGAAGAAGACAATAACTCAAGGGAGGCAGTTACTCCTTTCTTCCCAAAAGAATGACTCTCGAAGTACGATTCTAGCTAACGACTCTCTTAAAAATTAAGCGCTTCTTGGGAGGCAACCTATGCTTCACTTAAGTGTGGAGGAGTCCCTCCTCCATTCTTCTAATAATATCTTTTATTTATTTTCTAAAAAAAATCAACAAAAATATTTTCTTTTTGTGTGCTTTTGTATGTTTACTCTTATACATGTAATTTAGCTTAAAGATATGGAAAATTACGAAGTATGCTCAAGATAGCTCTACTATAGCTATGCACTTCTCTATGCCCCAGGAAGTATCGTTCTCCTTTAATTTTCCCTATTTTATCTCTATTATCAGTTATCACATTGAGGGCAATGTTCAACTTAAGTGTGGAGGGGAGCCAAATAGGAAAAATTAATCATATCCCTCTATGTTTGCCCTGTTAAAAACTTTTCAACTGATATTTTATGAAAAATTCTAATTATATGTTTTCAAATTAAAGTATAAAAATGCTCTTAGTAAGACAAGTCTAACCGGATTGACATTATAGCTAGCACACCCCAGTCCACTAAATTGTGAGAATTTTAAGCCTTTAGAATAAACCAGGTATCCACTTTTGATGCCTTTAGCTTGTTCGAGTTAAGGTTTGAATACAGTCATATGTGTCTATTTCGTCGTTACAGATGTGTACGTATGGTCTTTGTCGCCTTTTCTAGAACATTGGTATTGGTTGATAATTATGTTTGAGAGAGACGGTAATTTAGAGGCTCTAGAACTTGTGCTTAATCATCATTTACTAGACCAAAGCCTATCACATGAAATGTATCTCGCAAATCCTTGTTCCTGCAAGCACTCCTTTTAAATGCTATATTGCTAAAATATCTGAAGGTTGAATGCAGAAGCTCTGTGCCAAGCCTTAGTTACCATTTGGTAAAAAAAAGTTATATATGTGTGTTATAGTAGTTCAAAGAAATAAAGGCTTATGTTCGGCTCATAAAGATTGGATCCTCTCTAGTACTAAAATTCCGCCCTTTGGTCAAGTTTATGTGTTAAGTACAAGCCTATGATAGCTGTCTATATTATGTTTGTGCAAATTGAGTGTTCTTCACAATAGCATATTTAACCCTATCTGAGTGGCTGGGTGAATTTAAAAAATCAAACACTATCCATGTGTGAGGTGCTATGTTATATGTCTATGCCTGAAAAGTTATCCAATATGCAAACTCTTATAAATATCTAAATTTTCTCCAAGTCACGACAAATGATTTTATTTTTTCCGCTTCCATTGCTTGAGGGCAAGCTATAAGCTAAGTGTGGAGGGATTTAATAATGCCAAAATTATACATATTTCTATGGCGTTATTTATGTATATTTGATCATTTCTCGTGAACTTTTGGTACTTAATTAGCTTGAATTGCTTATGGTTTACTTGAAGACACTACAGGCCCAAGCTTAAGAATCTATACACTTTGTGAGGCGAATACAAGAAAAGAAAGATTTCTAGCTAAAGTTCATGAAGTCTGTTGCACTTATAATATTGTGCGCCGTGCTTTCCTTTTAAGCCAAAACCGCCGCACTTATAATATTGTGCGCCAGACTTTCTCCCAAAGTCTAAAGAATTAAAGTCTAATAAATGCTATCGCATTAACTCCTCAAAACCGCCGCACTTATTTATAAGTGCGCCGCACTTCGAGTAAAAGCTATTAAATGCTATCGCATTAACACCCAAAGTCCGCCGCTCTTTTTCCTAAGTGCGTCGCACTTTGTACCCAAACTTACCTATAAATTGAGGATGAATTTTCATCCTCAAAGCACTCATTCGTCACTATCCATCTCATTCTACAAAACATTCCACACACACATACTTCCCTCCTCTCACCAAAAACACCAAGAAACACCTCTTTCTTTGAAGGAAAAGATCTAACGATCAAGAACGAAGACGATTTTCTTACCTAGTTATTGAAATAATGGAAGTTTATGTAAAGTGTACTTTTGTTATAAACTCCTTATCCATGAGAGGCTAAATCTCTCATGACTACTCGATGAAGTTACGGTAATGAATAAGTGTTTGGTATGATCTTGATCGCTTTAATCTTAAGCTTATGTTGCAAACTTGTTATATCTTATCTTATCTATTTTTTCTTATCAACTTAGATTATATAATCATATGGGTATAGGTCAAAAGACCCATTATGATCTATGTGGTTTTAAAGATTTGTCTATGTTCTTTAACGTTTGTGCCTAGAAATCTACTTTCGTAAATTGATAAACAAAATAAGCTTTGATATAATAATAACTGGATTATTTAAGTGATACATTTGGTCTAGTTAACTAAATATAAATCTTAAGTTAACCATGTTAGTTTGTGAAAACGTTTTCTGACGAGAAATCATTTTTATAAATTAAAGTCCCATATTTAAGGTTAAATCATTTCCAACACTTATAAGTTATTTTCAACTATCCGAGTAGTCATATTTTTATCATTGGTAAAACTAAAGTTATTTTCAAAATTGTTAAAGTCTATTTTCTTTCTGGTTATTTGAACACTACTCTAATCCATGTGGATGACCTGGTCTTACCTAAAAAGATTATACTACATACATGGGTTATACTTTTACCGGTGTATTTCCATATAATTATCCGGTATTTATAGTCTTATAAATTTAAAGCTTTTGAAACACATCACTTTCATCATTTAACTTAAAGTTTAGAGATAAAAAAAATACATTCAGTTTCATTAAAAAGAACACTATTCTTTTTATCACACATTTGTGAGACACTAAAGAGATTAAACTTTAACTCTCTCACAAAATACACATTTTCAAAATCTAGATTACCAGTTTTAATGGTACCTTTTCCTGTGATTTTCCCTCCTTTGGGGTTCCCTCCAAAAGAAACATATCCTCTATCTATCTCTTCATAGTTTGTAAGATAGGACATGTTCCCAGTCATGTGCCTTGAGCATTCACTATCAATCACTCCTTGATCCTATAAATCTATTTTTGGATTGCCCTGCACATTAGGTAAGAAAATCAGTTTCTTTTGGGGACCCAAGCCATCACTGAATTGTATCTTCCTTGTACATCAACATAATCAAACTTTTTTAGGGTGATTGATGCATTGTTGTGTTTAGAAACATGGTCTAAAACTTTATTCATTGGTTTCCAAACCCAACAAGCTGAGGCCTTAACAACATTAAAATTATTTCCTTTAACAGCATTAACTACTGCTTTTGGCCTAGCAGTATTAAGATTTTACCCCTAACAGTATTAACCCTTTGATTAATATTATTGTTTTTAAATATTGTGTTCTTATGAATGGGCCTCTTTATAGTTGAATGTGCTGATTTAGAAAGATTTGACATTGGTCTAGCAGCATTCACTGTTGTTTTTGAGTGAGCAGCATTAACTTGTCTAACAGTATTAACTGATACTAAACCAGACTTCATTAGTATTGCTTTTGGAACTAAGTTCTTTTTAGCATAGGGGTGAGTCTTTTTAGCAAAGTTTTAATGATTCACCCTTTGAGCATTGTTCCAAACAGGTTTTACCATCCTTTGATTTTGAAACTATTTTTTATGGTAATTGCAATCAACTTGCAAATGATTAAAACTTCCACACACATAACTGGCCTTATTAAACATCTCAAAATTGCTTCCTAGTTTTTAAGACATCATATTGTTCCAATTTCTTTGATTGCCTCTTGGACTGTGAGTGTTTTTCCTATGTTGCTCAACTTGTTTAATAGTTTTTCTAGCAGTTTTATCTTGATGTTTAGATTTGACAAACTCTTTCTTAACAATACTAGGACTAACTATTTTCTTTTCAATTTTAGGCTAAGACACATCCTCTTCCTCATCATCTAACACCCATTCTTCAATAATTGGGGCATCATCATTCTTCCTAACTACCTTAGGCTCTTCTTTACTAGACATAGCTTTACAGTTCTCAACTACAAGCTTATTAACAAACTCATCTAAACCAGTAAAAGACCAGTCAAGTGTTGGAGGCATGAAATTTCCTGTGTAGGGAGGTGGAACTGCATTATAATTTTGATAGCCTAAACCTTTCTTGTAATTGTCAACTATATGACACTCTATGAGCTTGTTTAAACTTTTAGATGCATGTTCAAATTTATCTACATTAAGTTGAATGCCATCTTTTTCTTTTTGAACTATTTCAAGCTTCTTCATAAGCTATCTAATAGCTATTTCTCCTAAATGAATTTCAAATTTTAATCCCTTAATATCTTGCAAATAAATAGACTCATTTGCTTTATAAACTTTAAGTTTTCCTTCCACAGACTCTAAACATGTCTTATAACCTAAAACCATTAACTCGGATTTCTTTAAATCTTTTAATAGTTGATCATTTGAGATTTAAGAGATTCAATAGTTTTCAAACAAGATTTTGAACAAATAGAATCATTGGATACCTCTGAGTCAAAACTTGAAGATGAAAAAGCCATGAGTGCATAATTAGGCCCTTCCTCTGCCTGATCACTCCAGTCATATCCACCAAGACCATCATGTGACACCAAAGTTGTGGAAGAAGATATTTCCACAGGTACACTCCTTCTTGAGCTTTCCTTGATCTTGTTGTCTTGATTTCTTAGAGCTCTACACTCTTTAGCAAAATGTCCCCTCTTGTGGCAGTTGTAGCACTCTACTTTGGACATATCAAAACCATTAGTCTCATCACCATTAATAGTAAGCTTCCTTCCTGTATTCTTCAAAAACCTTCTAGCCCTCGTAGTCAACATGGCCATTTACCATCTCATATCTATCTCTTCCATGCCATCTGGATGGATTTGTTGCAAGTCCTCATGTACATGTTGAGGACTATTTGGTTGACTAGTATAGAATGCACAAATAACAACATCACTCAAGTTATCAATATTTGTAGAGTAAGCAGCATTAACTTGAGTGCTAGCAGTAGAAACTCCATGAGCGGTATTAACTGCTTCATTAGTGCTACTAGTGTTGTTATTTGCAGAGGACAAAAAAGCCATGTTCTGTGTGCTTGAACTTTAGCTAGACATCCCTTTAACTTCTGCTTCATACACTTTGAGGTTGTTGTAGATATCATCCATGCTTATTGTATCCAAATCAGCTTTATTCATCCACACAACAGCATGTGTGTTCCACTCAGGTGATAAACTTCTTAATAATTTTTTTATTAACATTTTATTGTGAAAGCTTTTCATCTAAAAGCTCCAACTGACTCACAAGATTTTAAAGTCTATCAAAAGTTTGATCAAGCATCTCTGAGCTTAGATCAGTGAAGTTTTCATATTGCTGCTTTAAGAGATTCCTTTGAGTCTTTTAGTAGCTGCATTCCCACCCAATATCTTTTCTACAGCTTCCAGCAACTTCTTAGCATCCTTTATAGAGTTAAACTTTAAATGATATTCATTGGGAATGCCCATCATTAAAGTACTTCTAGCTTTTACCTCTAACCTTCTCTGAGTCTTTTCTTCAGCAGTTGTAATAGGCATCACTGTCACAACACCTTCCATAGTTGTTGTTTTTGGCAAGGTTGCACCATTCTCTTTGACTTCCCACAGTGCATAGTCTATCATCTGGATATATTGTTCAATCCTCATCCTCCAGATCTCATACACACCAGGTTTGAGCATGGGAACTTTGGATGCAGCCACCATGTGTGTAGAGTCTTGATCTATATCTTTTAGCAAAAGATCTTGTGTATAAAAACAGGTTATTCTTATTTAAAGCTTTTCAACAAGCTCTGATACCACTTGTTGATCCCACTTTAATAGATCGAATTCCTTATGCTTGTTTAAGGTTTAGTTATATTAGATAAATCTAACACAACTATAGTTAAAGCTTTGTTTGAATGTATTAAATATTATGCGGAATCTAATCTTTAATATTAAGAAGAATTATTAATAAAACAGTAATTCTATACATTTCAACAAATAAGCTCCAATATTATTAATGATAATAATACGAATACTCTCAAAGTATTAGGGTTACACAGACCTTGAAGCTAAGAATTATATGACTAAGATTGATTTGGTTTTGGTACTGGTATATCAATCTCTATACCCTAGGACCTCCTTTTATACACCAAGGAGTCCTACTTGGCTTACAATACTTTCCTAAGTATATAAAATCTTTTCTATAAATAACTAATACATACCAAGTAAGCAGTACTAACAAACAGTACTGACTTACACTAGCAGTACTAACGTAATACTAGTAGTACTAACTACTTAGAATATTTTCTTGAGCAGTAGTAACTCTTTAGCAACATTAACTTCAAGCAGTCTTTATACTAGTAGTAGTAACTTTCACTAGTAGCATTAACTTTTGTACCAGCAGTAGTAACTACTTAGTATATTTTCTTCGAAGTTCATGAGCAGCACTAACTTCATCAGAGCAGTATTAACATAAACTTGAGCCGCAGTAATTCTAATAGCATTAAGAAGACTTTTAATCCTAACACACACACACACACACATAAACTCAAAAATTTCCATCTTCGATAAAAAACCATTAAAGATATTGTGTTCGAGGTTGATCCTTATTGTATTCGAGTAGTTTTTAATATAACGTTTGGGTTGTTTTAGTCACTAGTCATCCTTCTAATATTTCATTCTTGTAAGTCATCATGTTTCTTTAAATCTTGTACTTTTGTGTTCAAAATAATGCATAAGCAAAGGATATACAATCCGTTTTATAAAAACTACGTAAACCTTAAAAGGTTATAGTTTTGGTTCGAAAATATAAAAAAGAAAGACAAGGAAATCATAGTTTTGAGATCATGGTTATTTCTATGTAATTAAAATATATACATATATCTTATTTGATAGCTTGGCTTATAAATAAGCCACAATAGCTTATTTAAGCTTAATGGGCTTATTACTTTGGTTTGGCCCTAAGAGGAAACAAAAAGGGATGTTTGTCTAGCTTATTTCCTTTTCGGCTTATATATGTTTGGCTTATTTCTAGCTTATTTTAAAAGGACAAAGCATTAAGCTTATTTGGCTTAACAAATAAGCTCAAATAATGCTTAACGGGCTTAAAGCCCAAGACCAAGAGCTTAATCAATAAGCTTTATGGTTCGGCTTATTTGGTATTGGCTTATTAAGAGCTTATGATAGATTATTGATGAACCAAGAACTTATTTGATATCTTTTTAGCTTATCGGGCTTGACTAACGGACCCATGATGGCTAATAAAGGTCTCAGCCCAACAAGAAGCCTAAACCGTGGCTTATTAGCCCACGGTTGGCTTATTGGGTGTAGAGTTGGCTTATTAGAAGCTTATTGATAGCTTATTAGTAAATCTTGTTGATGAGGTGTCATTTTATACATTATTTTAGGGTCATTTAACCCCCTAAATCATGCAAATATGCCCAGATTATGTGCTTAATCATTTGTTTTTGTATTTTTAGCACTTGGATGGCATTTGGAGGAAATACACATGACTTGGGCTCATTTGTAGAATAAACGGATGAGATTACGGACTTACACTAAGATTCACCAAGAAGTATTGTTCTTAGAGTGTGGAGACGGCGTTGCAGGCATAAAGCATTTGACGGCGTTTGTAAACATAAAGCATTTGATGACGTTTTAGTAATCTATCTGGTGATGGTGTCTGGATATTGGCGACGACGTCACAACGTAGTCGACTTAAAGTCGATCTAGAACCATCTACGTGGAAACGGCGTTTGAAGCATCAAGCAACGCTGTCGCGTCGATATGCCTATATATACAAAACTGTTTTTTAGGATTTTAAGTGTGTAATTTTTGGGATAACTTTGTATAACTTAGGGAGACGAACCCTAGTCCTTGTAGTAGCTTCATAGGTCGTTTTTAGGGCCTCAAAACCCTATTGTACTACCTTGGATCCATGTTTTAATTCAAGTAAGGTTATTCATCATTAATCATTCAATATGTCTATGTGTTGTGTGATTGATTTATCTTCTTACTTCCTTTATAACATGTGAGGCTAAACCCTCCTTTGTATTTGCTTATGATTGCATGAAAGTCGGAATGTAGATCCTTTTACTGTTGCATTTTGTTGATAAATGTGCGCGTTAGGCCTTAGAAAACCAGCTTTTGTTTGTATCGCTATTGACACATCTAGGGAAACGCGAGTGCGTAGAAAGGATACCATAGGGTAACAGTCTTCATACTACCTTGCCCCTTATACTTGTGCTTTGCCTTAACGGAATATTAAATAGACGACAAATTCGTGTAATTCGTTCATAACTTAGGAAATACTTACACATTACATCATAAGTGTGACAAGGCAACAAGATTAGGAGAAACAATCTGATAAGTAATGCATGATTTAGTAAATACATTTAATTATCATAAAATTATCATCAGTAGATTAGTTTATCAATTAGTTTAGTTAATAGTTTATCAAACCAACCTCTCAAACCATAGATTTACATGCTTTCCTATAAATATAAAAATACAAAAATAATCTTCTCTCAACCCTTGGAATTCTGTTAGACCGTGATCAAGCCTTCCCAACCTATTCCCCTAGAGAATGATACCAACCCCTGAGTCTTGCCTATACAACTACTACAACGGTTAGGTACTCTGCCTAGGGAGTTGTAAAACTTCTTGTAGAAGTCTTACGACACGCGCATCAAGTTTTTGGCGCCGCTGCCGGGGAATAGTTAGGTTTCGATCATAGTTTAACTTAGTTCTACTCGCTTGAATCCTTTCAAGTGAGACTTTAATTTCCGCATATTAGCTTTCTCGTAGTCTATATTTTCTTTGTGTTAATTGTTTCGTAATCCATTCTCGTCAACCACCATAGGAGACGAGAATCCTATCCGTACTCTTGAAGACTACTCTAAACCTAGCCAGGAAGGCTACAGGAATACCATCGAGCTCCCCATAGGGAATAACGTGGTACCTCTTCGATCCGACACCATCCGGTTGGTGCAAAATGGAAACTCATTCCACGGACTTCGGTCTGAGGATCCAAACCAACACCTCAAGGATTTCCTAAAACTTGTGGACTCACTTGACCTTGACGTTGAAAACAGGGAAAGAACACGCCTACGTTTATTTCAATTTTCCCTTCGCGATCAAGATAGCAACTGGCTTGAACGTCTTCCAGCAGGATCCATCACCACATGGGAGGATCTTACTAGTCGTTTCGTTGCTCAATTCTTTCCACCGGGAAGGACTGTAAAACTCCGCAACGATATCCTAATGTCCCAACAGCATCATGGAGAATCTCTATCTGAAGCATGGACTTGTTTCAAGGACTTACTTAGAAAAGTCCCTCATCATGGTATTGATCTATGGCTTCAAGTTCAAATCTTTTACGATCAAGTCGACTACACCACCCAGATGGCTATTGACTATGCAGCAGGAGGGAGACTTAGAAAATTAAGGCCGGAGGAAGCATGGGAAACCATCGAAAGGTTAGCCCAATATGAGGATGAAGGGTGGAACGATGACTTCGTCCCTGATAAAGTGAACCTCAACTACAAAAATCCTGACATCGAACAATTACTAGGAGTCATGGAGCGTAAAATCGATACACTTATGAAGGACACAATCTCGCTAATTGGAAGAAGCGAAATCATATTCTGGATGACAACCAACGAAATGTATCAACCACCTTCTGAGCCATCACGTCAAGAGGAATTTGAGCACATTGTGATGAACTTCATCCTCGATCAGGAAGAAAGTGTTAAGCAACTCGAAGAATATATGAAGGTGATTACTGGCGATTTTATGCAACTCTCTTCGAAAGTTACAAGGAGACTAAGAGATAAGATAAGTGAGGAAGGGAGTAGAATGAGAAAGATCATGAAGATCACAAAATACCCAGACACGAAGGTTCCGAAACCCCTAGCTGGGCATAAATTCTTTGAAAATCATGCGAAAAAAACATCCTACGATACCCTCAAATCTATCCCCACAAACCCATTATGGATAAGACATGTTCAACTGAACTTATTGATATCCACATTTTTAGGGGTAATTAAAATATATATTATACGTATTCCAAAAGATTCAAAGAAATTACTTTTGACCAAAGCAAAATCTAAAATCTCTCGGGTCGTTTCCCAACGAGGCGTGAATTGAGAATCGGGATTAAGTTCGTGATCATGTTTTTGAATGATTTTAAAGTTTTTGGGTTTGGATTCTAATTCTACTGATAATAAGCAAAGAAAAGAAAAGAAAACCTAAAAACGAAAGCAACTAAAGCTTAAAACATAAAAACGAGAACGGGAATCAAAACCCGTTCTTTAAAAACCAAAATTCTACAAATTTAACCCTACGAGTGCAAAATTAATTTTCCTAGGTGCTAAATGATAAAAGAAAAATTTTAAAAAAAAGAATTATTTTTTTTGATTTTTAATAATTTTTTATGAATTAAAAACTATTTTAAAAAGAAAAACTAATTAAAATACTAAACGAATTTGGAAAAATCTGAAAAATTAAGGAAAAGTTCTTTGGACAGTACTGGTTCTATGAAAAATAAAAAGTCAAAGACAAGTATTCTACATTTGGTGACATTTTTAAAAAAATAAGTCAATGTTTGAGGGGGAGTTTTTTTAAAAAACAATGTTTTAATGGTTGTTGGATACATCATAACATGACAATTCTTATGTATTCAACACATTATAAAAGGTCTTCTTAATAACATATACGGGAATATTAATGACTCATTAAATAGATTGATTGTATAAATGATTAGGTGGGTTGAGCACAATTTTTCAAGAATTCTTCAATGACAAATTCATTTAATACTTTCAAAATTGTGAGTCAACAATGCTAACCCTAATTTTATATTCATTTTCAACTATGGTATCATTGTTTTGGTGTCAATCATATGTAAAATCGAGGGGGAGCAAGTTTAGTTTCCATGTAGTTCATGCAACGTAAAAAGATTTCTCATGGTATTCAAGACAAATTTTAATCACAAAGTATTTCAAAAAAACTAAGTGAAATTAGTATTTAAAATTAAGGGGACAAATGTATTTAAAATGTGATCTTGAATATAATAAGTGATCTTAATCGACTTCTTAAAGTAATTGCATACTCTTCGAAAAAGGTTTTTTATGGTTACGATCTCATACCTACAACATTACTTTTAAAAAAATTTCACAATGATTCTGAAGTCATAAGGTCGGGTAAGGTTAGGGTGATTTGTCTATGATCCACTAGGACAGAGGGATCTACCCCAAGAGACACTACCCATAGTTAGAAATAATCAGGTCCTAGGTATGATTGGAGATTGAATGTGTATAAGGGAAGAATGACCGACTAAGATGAGCTAACACTGAAACAATCAAAACAAGGTGTTAGTAATGACGTCTTGGTAAGCATTGAAGGGGTTGAAGAATGAAAAAGAAATGTATGGATATAGGGTAAGCCCTCCACACAACTTAGGCAGAAACCATGTCAATACATATGTTGTCAGAATCACAATGTTGATTGCTGATATTGAAGACCACATCATGGACCCAGTGATGCAATGCACAAACCTCCCCAGCCATTCGGGTTTCTCTCAACAGAAACTTATCTCATTTATCACAGAGATACACACAACTTCTATTGACTTTCTCACTCTGAGATAGTTGATATTAAATAGGTGGTAGCCTGCTCTAGCCTCCGATTACTAAAACTAAAATGCACTAATCGAGTCTAGAGCCAAGAGATCAATAAAATAAATCTCATTAGGACACATTCCATTACTAACACTTGTTGAACACCAATAAGTTCACAAGCTGTTAACAAGAGTCCTACGCATTATCCTTGTGATTGTGCCAGAACATCTAGGAGTGATACTCTATGTATTCATAATGAAGACCACCCCCCCCCCCCCCCCCCGTGGAAATCATGTCTTGAGCTAGCATCAACAAGCTCTTGGTAGGTGACTTGCGAGATTCTATAATGAAATTAAACTTGTTGTCAAAACTAGAAAGAATTGTGGTACGATTCAATGTGAATCAAACTTGTTCCAAGAAATGAATTGACGGCTTAATCAGAAAGATAGTAACTATCTAAATCACTCTTACCGTATTGTCTACTTTGAGATGTTCCGGTAATGAGAACTAGCAAGCATGGTAAATCTAATACATCTGTGTTAGAAGATCCTACGCTTTGAGCTGGAAACCCTGTCAAGGAGATTCTTTGAATCTACCTGATCACATGTACAATATTTATACTGTAAAATGGTCTTACAGAACCGAAGGTTAATCTAACCAAATCCGGACGAATGACAAAGCCATATTCGTCCACATGCTTTATTGATAACTGTTTTATTTCAGGATACATAAAGATGGAGATGGTGATGCCTTATTCCAGCTGAAGTCGGATTTGTTACCACATGCTGATGCTCAAATTACAAAGACATACTATAAGCATCGAGATTCAAGAATCATGAAAGCTCAAGAATTAAAAACAAAGACTTCTCACAAACTCTGATATACAAGAAACTTCCTTAAAGATATCATAGTCTTATCAACGGGAGATTTTTAGCAAGCTTTCAGATGATTGCAAAGTATGAGCATGTTAGTCAAGACACAAGATCGCAAAGCGGCAAAGACGATCAAGACGGAAGGATAAAGATTTAAAGATCTCGGACGAAAAGACAAAGTCAAAAGACAATGACAAAGGCTAAAGATCAAAGATCATAAAGCATGAAGGAACAAGCCTACAACAAGATAAAGACCAAGACAAAGACAAGAGCTTAACGACAAAAGCAATCTCATTGATCTCACGAAGGAGTGTCACAATGAACTCACTTCGGGGGAGATTGTTAGCCTCAAAATATTGAGTCGAACAATGGAAGTTTGTTCATTAATTATATTACATCTCAGTCATTAATTAATATATGTTGTAATAGGCTAGACGGGTAAATAGGCTCTTAAATGTAAGCTAACCGGTCACGTGTATCGGGCGAAAGCCCAAGTAATCCTGAGCCTGGCCTGTAGAATTACTAAAGGCATGAAAGCCTTTTAGTTTTGATACATATACACCTTACCAAGGAAGGTGAGGTGGGTTGGTCATTTGTAACTTACACATTTGCAAGTAAACAATCTCATCCTCTCTGACTTTCTCTCTCTAGTTTCTCTCTCTATAATTCTTCTTATCTCCTAGCTTATTTTATTGTTCTTAATTATGAAGTGAAGTGATTATTTGGTTCCGACAGTCTATCATCTATATATATTGTTCAATCCTTATCCTCTAGATCTCATACTCACTAGGTTTGATCATGGGAACTTTGAATGCAGCCACCATGTGTGCAGAATCTTGATCCATATCTTTTAGCAAAAGATCTTGTGTATAAAAACAGGTTCTTTTTATTCAAAGCTTTTCAACAAGCTCTGATACTACTTATTGATCCCACTTCAATAGATCAAATTCCTTATGCTTGTTTAAGGTTTAGTTATATTAGATAAATCTAACACAACTATAGTAAAAGCTTTGTTTGAATGTATTAAAGATTATGCAAAATCTAATCTTTAATATTAAGAAGAATTATCAATGAAATAGTAATTAAATGAACATATAATTCAACAAAGAAGCTCCAATATTATTAATGATAACAATATGAATACTCTTAAAGTATTAGGGTTATAAAGACCTTGAAGCTATAAAAGATACAACTATGATTGATTTGATTTTGGTTTGGTACATCAATCTCTATGCCCTAGGACCTTCTTTTATACACCAAGAAGTCCTACTCGGCTTACAATACTTTCCTAAGTATATAAAATCTTTTCTATAAATAACTAATACATATCAAGTAAGCAGTACTAACAAACAGTACAAACTTACACTAGCAGTACTAACTTAATACTAGCAGTACTAACTACTTAGGGGCTGTTTGGTTTAAGTAAATTTGGAGACATTTAAGAGATTCGAAATTAAAATGCCATGATATGCGTGTTTGGTATATCATATGGAGCTATTTAAAATTCTAAAAATCAACAAAAGAGGGCAAATATGAATGCTTCCATGTCATTTTAATTTGCTTGGGAACAACGGACTACACTAGACCAAAATACCCTCTCCTTTTTAAGTTAAAAACTATTTATCTCTATTTCTAGTTATCTTCTCCCCCAATCTCTTTCACCAACAATTTCCGATCTACATGAATGTCTAAGTTCCCTCATCCCCTCCAAACTCTTCTATTGTTATTTGATGTTAGTGCTTTTCAAGTTGGTGTTCTAATATGTAGAGAATAATCATGATTTTACATAAAGAGCATGTAGGATTTTGATTTTTTAATGTGTTCTTTACTAGCTTACAATTCAATTTTTGATGGGGGTTTTATTTATTGTGTGTTTGTTGTCACTTGATGTTGTTTTAATATACTTTGTTCTTCCATTGTTATTCAATTTTCAGTGTATCTTCATGTTGCTCTTTCTTTTTTCTTTTTCCCTACAATTTCATGTTTTTTTGCTACGGTAATTTTGATGGTGTTTTGTTGTTGTTGTTGTTTCTTGTTTGCACATTTTGTTGTTCTTCTGTTTTTTTTCTCTTTTTGAAACAAGGGTAACGATGTCATTTATTAAAGAAATTGCAACAACAAACAAAAATTAAAACTTTAAAATACTTTGAATTTCAACCAACCAAACATGTGGCATCATTTTTAATTCTAGAATTATAAATTCTTAAAATTTAAAATTCCTCGTAATTAAAAATTCTAGAATTCTAAAATCATGAACCAAAAGCCCCTTTAGAATATTTTCTTGAGCAGTAGTAACTCTTCATTAGCATTAAGTTCAAGTAGTCTTTGTACTAGCAGTAGTAACTTTCACTAGCAGCATTAACTTTTGTACCAGCAGTAGTAACTACTTAGTATATCTTCTTTGAAGTTCATGAGCAGCACTAACTTCATCAAAGCAGTATTAACATAAAATTGAGCAGCAGTAATTCTAACAACATCAAGAAGACTTTAAATCCCAACATTTAGCAGCAATAAAGGGTTGTTCTTGTTGTGGAGGATTTTGTTCTTGGTTTGCCATTTTATACGATTAGGGTTTTGATGATTTGATTTATTTTGGATTATGAGTGTGTGTGTTTTTGGTGAGTTAGATCTGTGTTTGTGAGAAATGAGTTATGATAGGTTTGGTGGATTATGTGATTTGAGAATCTTTTCACTTTTATCTTTGACAATTTGATAATTTCCATTTGGAGGTTATGAGTTGGTGAAAAGATATCTAGGGTTTATGAAGTTCTGAAGAATGTTTAGGGTTTGTTTTTAACATGTAAGCTAAACTTTATATTAAATAAAAGTCAGCAAAGCGTGCATCTGACACCTAAAACAGTGAACACCTGTCTATTCACTGAAAAAGTAGGTGAGAGAATGATGGTGAGGTCATTCAAACGATTGGATATCCCTTTTTAATATATTAAAAAAACAAATAACTTCTTTGAGAGAGATTATTTATATAGAAATAATATTAATTTAGAAAATCACTTTTGATTTTATTTAGACCTTGTGATTGATGTTTAAGGAGCTGAACTAGGTTTAGGTTTGGTGTTATGTTATGCTGAACTGATTATTATAATCATCATTATCATCAATCTTCCAGCGAAGGCGACAAAATCACAAGTGCTCATGCAAATCCATGAATGAGACAAATGTGATTGCTCAGTTACTTCACTCGAGAGACAGCTAAAAACTCAGATAAAATCATTTTATAAACTGGACTGAAGAAGATGAATCAGTTTTGTTTAGTTCTTGACTTGACCAACATATGTGTTCCAGTGAAGGCGACAAAACCGCATATGCTCATGCAAATCTATGAATGAGACATATGTGATTGCTCAGTTACTTCTCTGAAGCAATCTAAAGGTTTTATGCAAAAACTGAATTGACATTTATAATATGAAAGTTTGTTCAGTTTTGTATGAAAGCGCTGAAGCTTCAGTTTTCTTCAGTCGGTACTAAAGCTTCAGGTTTTGAATCAAAGTTCAGCATACCTAGTTCAACAATCAATCTTTTAAAAGTTGGCTCATCCAGACACTTGGTGAAGATATCAGCAAGTTGATATTGAGTGGGAATGAAATGGAATTCAATGTCCCGTCTGAGAGTATGATTCTTGATTTGACATAAATAAGCTTTGTTTTTTTAGTGCAAAATTAGATTGTTATGGGTAACTTTTCATATATGATATCACAGTTAGTGAGTTGACTCTTTATCCATAGGATGATGGCACAACATCTAGCAACAATTATATCTTCAACTTCAGCTTAGAACATAGCTACAGATTGCTGCTTATTCGCACTTCAGCAAATAGGCTTGTCTTCAAGCAGCAACTGACAAGCATCTGAAGTACTTTTTTTTGTTTATGTTGCATCCAGCACAGTCAGAGTCTCATTATCCTTTTAGGTCAAGACCTGAACATTTTGGATACTGAAGACCAAGACTAGGAGTACCATTTAGGTACTTGAAAATTCTCTTAACAGAAATAAGGTGGGATTCCTTATGTTTGCTTGATGTCATGCATTTAGATTAGTTGAGAATTGAATGTCAGGTCTGCTTGCAGTTAGGTTCATTAGTGATCCAATCATACCTCTATACTGAGACTCATTTGCAGCTTTGCTATTGAGATTAAGTCTTAACATGTTGGCGCGCATGATTGGAGTTTTCATTGATGAACCAATTTTGTCATACTTTCTCAGCAGATCATTGATATATCTTTCTTTGTTGATTGAAATGCCTCTTTTAGATTGTTTATTCTAAAATTCAAGGAAGTAGGTAAGGATACCTATCCTATTTATTTCATATCTTTGAGTCATCAGTTTATCAAACTGTTTGCACACCTTTGTGTTGGTGGACTCAAGGATAATGAATTTGTACCAAAATTACATTTGTTTGAGTTTTGTAGATAAACAGAGTGTTGTCTATCATACCTCTTGAAAAATTATGTTCAGTGAGATAGGTTGAGAGAATATCATACCATGCTTTTGAAACTTTGTTTAATTCCATGAAGGGCTTTATCCAATTTTGCAGACATGGTTAAGGAATTCACTTTATCTCAAAACCTGGAGGTTGTTTGACATAAGCTTCTTCTTTTAGTTTATCATTGAGGAATGTACTATTGACATTCATTTGATAAACTATGAAGTTTATTTATGTGGCAAGGGCAAGAAAGATCATGATTGCTTCAAGTCTTGCAACTGGAACAGGATGCCCTCATGCAATTAATGATTAAATCAAGCATTATTGCCCAATGATAACAATGCCAAGTTTCTCTTTTATTGAAAGGAATTTAAATTGTATCATGTGCTGAAGTATCTTCCATTTGAAGAGGATAAGAGTTCAGAGATCTGAACATCTTCAGTTTTGTGAGGTTATCAATGAATTGGTTTTCATTGGTGTGTTTTTTGTTCAAACTGATCATCATTAATGAGTTCATCAGTTTGAAACGGATGATCATTTTTGATCATTTTGCCCATATTGGTCAGGTGAGATTTCTGCTTTAATAACAGTGGATTTTTTTCATAAGGTTTTATGAAGAATTCTCAGTTGTTAAAAGCATTTCAGTGTTTATACTATAGAACATTTACTTTCTCTCCTTTTTGAAAACTATACCATAACCATAACCTTCGCTGGTGTATGTGGAGTTATTTTCATGCATTCCTTCAGGTCTTGGCACATCCTATATTTGTGCAGGTAATATGTTTTGAACGACAGTTGTTCAAACGTGATAAAGATTCCCTGATTTTACACTACACAAAATAGGATTAGGATGGTTAGTTTTGTTTAGAAACCCACCTTTTAGTAGGAGTATTTGATCTTAGAGCACTTGATGATTTAGTCTTACTTGCTTTGAAAGACTCAACTTTCTTAGCTTGAAAAACTTCTCTTTTCTTAAACCACACAATGTCATTGTGATCAGATGTGGTATGAACATTGCTACCACATGTTTCACATTTCTTTGTGACATGTTGAGGTTTCTAGGATTGATTCCTCTTCTTAGAGAAATAATCTTGTTATGACTATGAGTATCATGATCATAGCTTCCACATATTTCACATAGGGGATAGTATACATAATCATCAGATTTATGATCATTATATCCATAATGTATGCAAGAAGGAAAAGGTATTGCTGGCCTTGCAGGTCTGGATCTTAAGGATAATTCACCTTGACCAGTATGATACTGATTTATATTCATGGAAGACATAAATTCAGCATGATCACATGTTCTGTGATTTGTTCTCTTGTACTTTTTACAAAACAAGATGTCATAACAATTCTCAGAGAGATGATTGTTTTGTCCACACAGTTCACAATTCATTTTGAATTGAGTTTTGTATTTATTTTGAAGAGCATTGGGAGGAACCTGCTGAGAATTCTTGTTTCTGAAGTAAGATGATTTATTCTTGCTAATTTGTAATTTTATTTCATTAAGTTCTTTCATTACAATTGCCAAGGGAGGATCATCTTTCATTTTTACATTTTTTAACTTACCAGCAGGAGCTAAGTTAGTTTTAGAAACTGAAGAACTTTTGTTGCCTCTAGCAAGAGCTGAGGAAGATTCATTTATTGTGATACCTTTTAAAGTTTCAGCTTTGAATGTGGATTTTAACTTCAAAATTAATTTGATAGTATTTGGTCCAGAAACAGGTTCAGCACCAGTCAACTTCTCTAGTGGAGGAAGGGGGTGATACAAACTGAAGATTCATCAACTAAATCATAATCAGTCGCTGAAGAGTCAAAGACAAAAACTGAGTGGTCAGTTGTGTTTCTTTCTGACTCATTTGAGGATACCTCACCAGTATCATGATTTGACAGAGTAGAATCTTTAGCTTCAGATAACTTAGGTTTATTACTACCAGTAATAGACACCTCTGAGTTATCTGCTGAAGACTTTACAAACACTGGGTCTTTTGTCCCAGAGCTGGCGGTATCTTCAGTGAGTTGGTCAATTCCTAAAAAAAATTCTTTTGAGAAGGAATTTGTTTACTGATACACTAATTAACTTTATTAGAACTGTTTAGCCATGCTCCTATAATAGAAGTTAGTTCTTCTAGTTCATTTCTTAAGTTTTGATTCTCTTTGAGGATCTTAGTGTTTACATGTTGCATGGTAAGAAGATCAATCTTTGCTTGTTTTAATACCAAAAGCTGTTCGTTGCATGTATTTAGTTCTTGAACAAGATTTCTATGTTTTGACATGAGATTGTTTCTTTGTTCTTCAACATAGTTTAGATCAATACACAGATAATCTAGAAAGGATTGTATATCATCATTATCTTCCATTTCAAGAAGAGTGTGTACCTTTTTTATGGAGATCTTAATCCATTCACCATTTCTGGCACTTTCTTTGCCAACAGAAACGTTTTCTTTATCAACAAGAGCTATAAGAGCTTTAACTTCAGTTAATTCATTGTCATCGGATGACATTTCTTCTTCATCCCAATCATACGTTTCAGCAATTAGATCTTTGCTTTTTGCCTGAGGACAAACTAGGAGTTGAAGCACTGGAACTAAGGAGGGCTAGTTTAGATTTGACTTTGTTGTATTTGGCTTCATATTCTTTGGTATGCCTAAGTTCAGGTTTGTGCTCAGATGAATAGAGAAGTTTTTGGTTGAAAAGGTAACTGCTGTCTTTGACCAACAGTCTCTTGCAAAATGACCATTTTTCTACATTTGTGGCATTAAGTTTGTTTAGTTTATTTTGTGTGAAAACTAGAAGGGGGTTGAATAGTTTACCTCTTTTTAATTAAAGGTTTTGAAGTGTTTGTAAAAAATTCTAGATTTGAATTTATGTGAACTCAACACTTTCACAATATGAACAATATATTTATCTAAACAATTAATATGATAGTATGATGAGATAATGTAAGACAAGAGATAAGAGTAAGAACAATTAAACCGCAATGCGAGGATTTATAGTGGTTCGGTAATGAAGCACCTCTTCGCCCTACTTCCACTCCCCGAGAACCTAACTCGAGAGTTTTCTTCACTATGTCAACAAGCTCCCTTATGGTGGAGAAAACCGTACACAACGTTGCTTACACCGATTTACGACACAAAGCTAAATGTCGAGTTGAATCTTACTAAACCAATCTATATCATAACAACAACTTCACGACTATTCACAACTTCACAACTCTTCCAAACTTCAAGATTCCTCACAACTTCACGACTTCACTTCACCACACTACTTATGCCACAACTAACTAACACTACTTGGTAAATCACCACGTCTATCTATACTACCAAGATCGCCAAGATCTAGCTACTACACGAAAAATACAAGATATACAAAAGATTTACCAAAAGGTTATGATAATGGATGCAATAAGATTGCAACAACACAACACAAAGGTTGTAATACTCTTCACTTTAGGATGGAAGTATTCTGCTCTTGCATTGAGGAATTGAGCTTGGATCAGTTGGAAACATAAGCTTATGATTAAAATGATCAAAGGATTTTGATGAGATGTGTGGGTTGTTTTAGAACAGAAAGAATGAGTTGTAAAAGGTGAGAAAATTGTGGGGAAAAGTCTAGTATTTATAGGACAAACTGGGGGGAGCGTCTACCTAGAGCGGTCCCTTATAAATAGGTGTGTGGTCCCTTAATTTTTAAGGAGGGGCCGACGTGTATTAAGGGGGCCCCCAAGACTAGGCTTCCCCATTTGTCTTTTGTGTAGGGGAAATTTCATGAACTTTCTAGCCGTTTTAGTCCGAAAATTTAATTTTTCAAAATTGTTTATTTTGAATAAACATTTCTTTCAATTGGTAGAAAAATGTTTTCTAATGTTTATAAAATGTTTGCAAACATTATAAAAGTTTGAGGTTGAATAAAAAATTCCTTTGATCATAAAATGCATTAAGCATTTATTTATTCATACCTTGAAGTGATTGTATTTGATTGAAAAGAGAATTTACTACTAATAACTTGTTTCCGTTTAATTTACATTGAACATTTTTTATATATTTTGTGATTAATCAAAACGTAAAGATGTATGTCTGCTTTGAGACGTTCCGATAATGAGAACATGCTGAGTACGATGAATCTAATACTTATGTGTTAGAAAGATTCAATACTACAGCTGGAAATCCTGTCAAGAAGATTCTTCTTAAATTGAATCTATCTGATCACAGGTCGATCCTCACGGATTTGAAGGTTACTCCAACCAAACCTGGGCGAATGACAAAGCCATATTCGTCCCCCCGCTTTATTGCTAACTGTTTTTATGCAGGCTATTTAAAGATGGTGGTGGAGGTTCCTGATTCCAGCTGACTCACAAGATCCATAGCCACATGCTCATACCCGATAGACAAACATAAGGACTTCATGAAAGGCTCAAATACATATTTCAAGACTTCCGCTACTCTGATAACGAACGTCTTTCTCGAAGTGACGAAGTATTATAGTTAACGAATCTCAAGAAAGACGTAGCATTAAAGTTTTTCAAGACAACCATTCAAGAAAGGTATGAGCATGTTGGTTCAGAAATCACAAATCCACAAGATGGCAAAGTTTCAAGATGGCGAAGAGATTGTGCTTGGTTGATGATCTCAAGATGCTCAAGATCACAATGTCAAATACAAGTTCAAGGAACAAGCTCAATCCAGAAATCAATGATCACAACAACATACTCACAAGAGAATGTCAAAAGGACGAGCTAAAGACTAAAGACAAAGCATTGTATGCTAGGCTTAAAGTTTTGTAAAATGGAGTGACCTCCCTTAGGGGGAGATTGTTGGAAACACAAAAAGTGTCGGTCACTTCCAAGTTGTAATAGGTCTTAGCTCGTAGATTGTGTCATGTTAAGTATAGAAGCTAATCCAGCCTAAGGCCCATGGGAAGCCCATCATAGCCCATGGGCTGGCCATCATGTAACTATATAAGCCCTCTCTTAGCCTTGGAGAGGGGTTGGTTGTTTCATTTTTTTAATTTCCATATAGTAATAACACTTCATCCATTCCATATACTTTCTCTCACTAAACTTCACAACCCACATCTCTCTCTTGTTCTTGGTAGATCATTAGATTACATGTTTCTTCAAGTTGCGTAAAGAGTAGATTGGATGCTTGTTGTAGCAAGACTTGAAGAGTGGACGGAGTGAATGTCGTAGGTGGCGTAGAGAAAAATTCTCGAGGATTACTAAAGGTATAGAGTGCCATCGAGCATGGACATGTAAACATACCCGAAAGTCATGAGAAAATTTATCAAACAGTAGAGTACCCAGGAAACCTGATACCGCCACTGAGAAGGGATCTTCTCGGGGTCATAAGGTTTCCAAAGTAAAGGAAGTTAAAAGTGACGAATGGAGAAGACTTCTCCTACAGCAAACGTGAATTATTATCGTTGAATCAACCGATGGCCATGAAAAAAATTCTTTTCTTTTCCCCGTTATTAAGGTAGTATAGTAGTGATATTCCTTTATCATCAAGGATTAAAATAAGACACTATGCGATGCTTGACCTACGGTTGAGCGTAGTGATCATTACTCCGTGACATGACGACTCGAGTGCGTAAAGAGGGGCGAAATGATTGGAGACTCTAGAAAAATGGTGACATCCGTCCCCATTCTGGAGGAACGACCAAAGTAGCCAATGCTTTAAGTCTAGTGGTATTGAGATGAAAATGTGCGTAAATTTCTCGACTTGGTGATTCGATTCATCTAGGATGTATGTGATGTGTTAGGACCAAGCCGATTGTGCTAGTCGCCATATGGAAATGTTGGAAATTTTGATTTTCGACGATCGAGCATTAAGCCATGATGCTCAACTGCTTTCTTGATTGATTTCGATTTGTCTTTTGACAATATGTGATATAAGCGGGGTTATCGCCGCCGAATTATGTGCTATGTGCTATGTGATCTTAAATGGTAATAAGCGATTATGTCGCTTTTGTGTTGCCCGTGAGGTGGCATAGGATGTGAATAATGAGTAAGTATACTCGGAAGTAGAATGAGAATGTGATAGGACGAATATATATATATATATATATATATATATATATATATATATATATATATATATATATATATATACCCGAAAGTCTATCGTTGGTCGGGGTGTGTTAACCCATGAGTATGACTGCGATTAACTAAGAACCAACTGTGATTAAGCTTAAGTCATTATAAGATGACGAATATGTGATCATGTGATTATGTGTGTTAGTGCTATAATGCATTTGATGGAGTTATGTGTACTTTGGAATTTTGTTCACGATGCGATCTCCTTATACCAAACTGGCTTGACTGTTAGCAAGCACGATATAACGAAATTGGGTTGGCGAGATACGCCTCCCACAAAAGCTAAACGATTTGCATGGCTTGACGGATAACAAGCATGCAATTATATGAGTAAGTACGCTTAATAATAAGCGCCTTGTTTTGAATAATGTTGTAACGCTTCCGATGGAGCTATGAACACTCCAAATGATTTTTATAATGACACGATCTCTTTTAACGAGTCCAGTTGGGCAATATGTGTTTTGATTTGATTGGTGTGATCATCGTTGACTTTTAAATTGTTCGTAGTTTTGAAAATTTTCAAGTGCGCCCGAGGTCGTGTGACCATTCTGTGAGAACGTGTGAATTCGTTCGAGTATGACATCCTTCACTCATTGCAAGTGAAATTGGGAGAGTGTGGACCGATCGTTCGTTTTAGAGATTTTCTCTTAGAAACGACGTGATTTTGCCTATATCAGATATGATTCCGTGGCGTGTTTTGTCTCTTATGATAAGAGCGGTTGAAATCGTATTTTGGTTTTGTTGGTATAAGTTACCATTTGTTTTTCGTGACTTTCCATCAGGGATAGTCGAGGCGAGTATTGGGTCGTATGATTTTTGTTTACGAGCACGTAAGTCCGTTTGAGGATGAGGAAACCGTTTTGTCACTAGTATAAATAAGACAAGTAAGAAAGAGCGAGCACCGGGACGGCGCTCTCTTTAAGGTGGGTGGAATGTAACAACCCGAGTTTTACGACGCGTACGACGATCGCGTATCCGATGTCGTAAATATTATTTTACGAGTTTCCGTGAACGAGTGTCGACATTTAAAATTTTATTTGTCGTTAATAAATATTTTCGTATCTTATTATGAAAAATTTGGAAAGGATTTGATTACTTTTATTTTTGACGTTTCGCGAGTCGACGTTTGACCGCGCGTTCGTTAATCGTTTCGAGCTTCGTAAAATCTACGATGTGTCTCGTTATTATTTTTATGATCATAAAATATTATTTTATGAACCGTGTCGTTTTGTTTCTCGACCCTGGCCAAAGCTCGCGTTTAACTAAAAGTGAGTACAAGTTATTTTAAATCTAGATATTTACAAGATATTATCTAGATATCTACAAGATATATACAAGTACTCAAGCTAGTAGCAAAAGTCATTTTCTCCTTCTCTTTGTTCTTGTGGTTCTGCCGAGTATCACCACACACACACACATTCCATTTTTGATTTTTGATCTTGCAAATACACTCAAACATCACCCCAATAATGATATAAATCAAGAAGGAACCAAGTTTGAGTTGTTTTTCTCCTCCTTCTTTCCCTTTGTGGTTAGGCCGGACATACCAAGGCAAACACCCTTGGTGTTTTTATTTTTCTAATACCCAAATATTGTTTAGATGATGAAGTTTTGATCATCCATGTATTAAAAAGTGAGATGTAACAAGGTTTTATTTGAAGTGGGTTTTATTGAAGCAAAAGAGGGTTTCGGTTTGGTTGAGGGTTCGAATCAAGCAAGAGGCCACAAGGAGGTGGTTTGTTTGAGTGGTTATTGATTTCGGTTTGATTTGGGTTTGGTTTTTGTTGGGTTTGGTTGAGGTGAGCCGCGGCTAGGACTCAAGGGAACGAGACGAGTGCCTTTTGTTTTCCGACTTTGCTCCATATAGCATAGTGAGCCTTCATTTTTATGTGTTTCGATTGTTTCGTTTATTTGATTCGATTTTTGGTAAATATGTATATATGTGATGAAATCGATTGAAACTTGCGGCGTATAGAATATTGTGATAATGATAGTAAAGTAGGATTAGTATGAAATTATAAGGTATATTGAATGTAGTTTTGATGCGCTTGTTGGTCAAAAACGGATTTTGGCGTGATTTGTAACAAGTGTATTTTGAGCAGAAAGTTTGGCACGCCAAACGAGGATCAAGAGTTCGTAAAATCTGATTTTAGGCTTTAAAATATAGTAGAGCTTGTTTAGACGATCCTTTCCACATAAGGATCGTCTCATATCTCCTAATAACGAAAAAGTTAGAGCGAAAACGAGATATATATTCGAGGTATAAAAATCCAGCATTTGTTAAGATAGTGGTTGCGGTCAGGTTTTAAGATGGCATTTCTGGCACTTTCGAGTCCGTTTTGGCCTTCGGCCGAAACGTGAAAGTCGTTCGGAAGGCCGTTTTACTTCCCCGCGAGGTTCTTTAAGTCTAAAAGCGAGCGATAACAGGTCGTAAGGCGGGGGCAAAAATCTGGCTTTTTGGTAATTAATACACTGCATCAGACCTGATGCGAGTGCGTTTTTGCCCATTTCAGTCGAGTTTCGAGTCTCAGACAAAACTGGAAAGTTGTTCAAAATAACGTTTTACCTTTCCGCGAGGTTTTCTAGAATTAAAGACGCCTTATAACGGGTCAAAACCGCAAACGCAGGTATGCGTTTTGGTAATATTTTTCGGCTGAAACTGGTAGGGGCATTTTGGTCATTTTCTGTTGGGTTTCGGGTCTCGGCTAAAACTAAAAAGTTGTTCGGAATATCGTTTTGCATAAATTCTCTTTAGAACCCGAGTCGTGAAAATGTGATTTAGTGAGTTGTTTTGGTCGGGTCATGCTTAGAAAATAAATATATTTTATAAAAGTCAAACGTAAAAGTCAACGAAGACTTTAATAAACGTCTGCGGGTTGTGAAGGTGATTTCGATTAATAAAAATGTATCGATTACTATACTATCGTAAGTAACTATTTTTTAGACCGTCGGTCGATTCTAAAAATAGAAAGTATAAAATAGTTACTTTTCGTAATATTCGACATGTAATATCATTATGAGAGATTAATGACTAATTGGACGTCGAAGGTTCGACGAGGTGAATAAATATTATTATAATTATAATATTGTGTCGAGACTTACTAAAAAGGAAACTTTCTAAAAATAGTAACTTTCTAAAAAAATAGAAACTTACCGAAAATAGAAAGATTTTAATGAAGCGAAATAGTATGTGATCGAATGGAAAAATAGTATATATATAAAATATACTAAGTGTTAAGGTTAGGACGCGCAAGTAGATTTCTCATCACATATATGTATGTAAACATATATATAAATATATATATGTTTTTGTCGTAACGATGTACGCATCGTAGATCGTACTTTATACATATTGTAATCGAGCGACATAATTATAGGTCGTGGTCGAGATCGTTGCTGCTTCGTTGTGATTTATTCGGTTTATTTGATCGTGATCGTTGATCAAGGTGAGTTCATAGCCCCACGTTTTACATGATTTTGTTTTATAAGTTTTTGGGGTGAGAAACATGCAATGTTTTACAATTGGACACAAGTGGGAAATTTTATATTATGATTACGTGTTGCCTAAGTTACGATAACCCAAAGGAGCCCATTATCATGAACTGGTTAATTACCTGGAGGGTAAGCGCGAATGTTATAAATAGATCTATTGGGATTGACATCCCCGTTCGGGTGAGTCATGCTCACTGTGCCGGTTTGCCGGACAACGAACGTATACCATGTCGGACGAGGGATGTTCTGGGTTAGAACATCAATACGGGCAATGCTGGCAATTTTATATTGCAATATATTTATGTCGAGCTTCAGTGTCATGAGCTTAGGGCAACGTAATTACATTTATGTGATGTTTGCAATCTGTTGCATTATCATACAAATGGGAGATCTTGTGGTCCTACATTATACGATTTATCAAACCTATGAATTCACCAACTTTATGTTGACGTTTAAAAGCATGTTTTTCTCAGGTTTAAGTATGAAGATAGCTTGGATGGGACGGAACGCGGATATCAAGAATGAAGGCTCGGTGAACATATGTTTATAAATTAAAGAAACATTTTTGAAATGAAGTCGTAATATGACTTGTATAGTTTGGGACCTATCTTGTAAGTCTGATTCTCTTTTAAACTAATGAAATGAAATTTGTTGATAAACGTATATTTGGTGTTTACTGGGACTCGTGTACAGGTATTATGAAGTAGCACCCTAAATGTTATATTTCGCTGCGTATCATATATTTAGGGGTGTTACAGAGTACATGGAAAATAAGAAACAAAATGAGGTATATGGACTTGATGCAGGTATGGAATACGGTCCATCAAATGTTGATTTCGGTGAATGGTTGGCTTTAAAGTTTAGTAATTATATGAAAATGGATTGGCATACGAAGAATGCGTTATGGATTTATCAGACAAGAGGGGATGATGAAGAGGTGATAACAGATGATGAGCTTTCTAACTATAGAGATGGAAACTTGATTGAAGAAAATGAGATTGCTCAAATCTTTAGGATCGATACTGATTTATTTCACTTTGAAACACCTCTATGTAAAGCATTCAAGGAATTTAATTATCTGCTTAAGATTAACGTGGATGTATTCACTGATGGTATTCCAGGATTCAAGACTTACGATGATATAAAGACGCTTGGATATATGAATGGAACAATGACATTCCATAGGTGGCTAATATGCCATGGTTGGATTATGGACCTTGGATGGAACCTAGTAACAACATTGAACATATTTGTAAGCCATTTCGCTTTAAGAATGGACATGCTAAGTGGTCCACTTATAATTGGAAGATGGGAAACTATTGTAATGTTGGAGATTTACCCGAAGTAATTTGGAATGGAGACGTGATTTACTTCAAGAGTTATGAATGGTATGCGAATCTTGAAGAAGGTGAATTAAAAGACAAAGCTTTAAATAGTAAAGCCATATTCAAAGGATCGAAAGGGGTAGATGAAGAGTCAAGTGATAATACTAGGACCGTTTGCCTAGTGACGAATGGGAGGATTTTGAGCGTACAAACCACATAGGAGCCTATGCTAATTCTAACTATAACCCTTATCTTGATGTTTCTATGATATTTAATGATCATGCAAGAACAAATAATCATTGTGAAACTTAAAAGGATGAAGGATGGTTTGATGAACACGAGCTTATGGGAGACGACGATGATGGCATCGGTGATTTAAAAGACTACTTGGTTTGAAAAGACACTCCGTACTACGTTAACGAAGAAGAAGAAAGATCTAAGGAGAGAACATACAAGCTACTTGGATTTCCTTACGTGAAACCACCAATATGAAAATCAGAGAAGTTCGAGGTAGTTAAATATTCATTCGGACCAGCAGAGGAATATGTCATGATTAAGGAATACGAATATGATATTTGGGTCCAAACCGAAGAAAACATTTCTCAAGTCTACCAAGATATTTCCGAAAGAAGAACAAAGGATGGTCCGTGACACGTACCAAGTAGAAGCTGAAAACAAGTCTAACTTAAAGACTTTTCTGTAAACAAAAGTGCTTGCCAGGAGAGACGCCCGGAATGTAATTTTCAATTTTGTTATCGAGTTTGTCTTCCCAGGTTGTCGATACGGTGTATCCAAACTCAATGGATATGACGTATTGACTTTCTGGACGTTATCCATTTTATTTTTCTGCACTTTAAAACACCATTGTCATACTTGTCGATACGACATATTTATCAAGAAGATACGGCGTATTCAACCTCTGACCCATACTTAGGATTTTTAATACAGGTCTTAATACATCGTATCCTGAAATATGGATATGGCGTATCGACTTCCTGTGCAGTTGTAGTTTTTATTTTGTTTCCTAACCGATAATTATCCGGAGATATAATTTCACTTGTTTTCTTATGATTCATACATGAACCTTCTAGACGATTGAATAAATTTGGTGGAATGCTTATTTTCTAGAATTTTATGTGTGTTATAGTCATGCTGGTACTCAGACGCATTTACAACACACATTCTTGCTCATATACTCAACATGGAGGATTATACCGAGCAAATATTAGGGGAGTTTTCCGTTCTAATTCTTTAATTTCTTGTTTTTCATGTTATATCTATACAACGAGGACATTGTATATTTCAAGTGGGGGGATGAGAATTAGAACACTTACTTGTCCGTATTTTTACAAATAATATGCCTAATTTATATCAAATTTAAAAATTTAGCATATCTTTTGTGAAAATATTAGTTACATGACCCGCACACATAACCCTAATTTCCAATTTTGAGGATTTAGCCTTATCTGTTTCCTAATTTTTACCCAAAATTCCACAAAAATATGAGTGTGCCAGTGACTATAGTAAACTTTAGAACTTGGCTTGGTATATCTACTCGATACCACAATAATAAGCACTATTTTTAATAGATGAAGTGACCTTTCTAAACTAGTAAATTTCTTGGATTACACAAAAAAGCCTATACATATTGTGATATTAACTAACTACACTAGTTAGTTAAGCCCCGCATAAACCCTTTGTTTATTCTCATTTTTAGAGTAAGGTACCCCTAGAAAAACCTGCTAAGCCATTCCTTTTTTTCTTACACCAAATTATGTTTCGTTACACCATTACACCTTAGCCTACCCTATTAGAATAAGTCCTTAATCGGTTGCTCGTTGCTTTTGTGTAAATATTGTATTTTCTATCATAATGCACATTTTCTATCTATGGTTAGGTCGGGAAATTGTACAATGCAATTGGAAAAGTGAAAGTAGTTATCTTAGTGCTCGTGTAGTAACTACTTTCACTAGTATGATCGGATATTAATTATCCAGATTTATCATGTTTGTGAAGTGGTGAAAAATACACCTTTATTCAGTTTGTTTAGTTTATGTTGAAAAAAAAATCAAAAAAATAGACTAATACAAAAAAAGATTGAGAGAGAGAAAGAAGTGAGGTTTGTGAGATAATCGGTTCGTCTAAGCTTAACTGATTCTATTATTTATGATGATCGAGTATTTGTTGGTACGTGTTATAAACCAACAATGTAAAGTTTTGTTGTATATTATTTTTAGTTGGTCGCACTATAAACCAACTAGTGTATTTTCATGTATCAAGTGGTAGATATTGCCTCTAATGTTGTATAGTATGTATATTATGGATGATTGGGAGTTGGATGTTACGAGAACACCAACTAAGGTTGTTTTCATGAGAAGCATGAGTTATCAAATTTATGTCTTTTTATGGGTATGGTCAGGAAAGTAGCTAGCAACACTGTTCCTTATCTGATTGGACTTAATCTATTTGTTTTGTTTTTTTATTTATTTTCCCATTAATAATTCCCAACCTTTGGTCTTACTCGAATGAGGGACTGAGCAATCACATGTGTCTCATTCATGGATTTGTCTGTGTATGTGTGATTTTGTCGCCCTTGTTGGTGTATTACTATTGGAAAGGATTAGTTATCCCATACCCTATATCATTCTTCATCCTAACCTTTGGTTTTACTCAAATGAGGATTTGAGAAATCATATGTATCGCGGTCATGGATTTGGGCGTGTATATATGATTTTGTCGGCCTTGTTGGTTTACTACTATTGGTGAAGATTACTTGATCATATTCTTTAGCTTATTCGAGTTAAGGAATGAGCAATGAGAAGTGTCGCGGTCATGGAATTGGGCGTGCATTTGTCATTTTGTCGCCTTTTCTAGAATATTGGTATCGATAGAGATTGAAAAGAATGATCAAACCCTTAAAACCTTAACCCAATCTACCTTTTAGACTTGTTACACCTTAGCTTTAGTGGTGGAGATGTGTATCCTTGCCAAGCTTATGATAGAAAACTCAGCACGACCGAGCAATTGAGCGAATGACTTAAATGTTACCACATAGATTAGTTGAGTGATTTGAATGTTTTCATTTTCCTTATTCATTGTGCGTTAGTAATTAAACAAAAAAGTTGCTAAAAAAAATAATATTAAACCTTGGTTTGGGATACATTTTCATAAGTTTCTAAAAGTCTACTTGAAGACAAGTATGATTCAAGTGGAGGGATATTTGATGACATCAAATAACATCTATTTTTTAGCATCATTTAACCCATCTAAATTGCTTATTTTACATTAATTATGCATGAATTGGTACTTAATCGTTTATATTTGTTATTTGCAGTGAATATGGAGCAATTGGTGAAGTTTAACTAAAAGGCAGGCATTTTGAAGCTTAAACAAAGAAATCATAAAGACTACTGTTCTGACATCCAATACGCCATATCCATTAAGAAGATACGACGTATCATTGCCTTGACTTCACAAGCAACCACGAAGATATGAAGACCAATACGCCGTATCTAGAAGACCTTATACGCTATATCGAAGATCAAGTATTAGAATATTCTAAAATATTATAATCATGGTCCCCACTCTAAGAAACTCCAATACGCCATATTGAGCTCCTTCAATACGGCGTACCGACCAATTTCCAGGCCTTATAAATACCGAACCCTAAACATGAACTTTAGTGCGTAAAACTTACACCAAAGACTGAGAAAGAATGCATTAACCACCAGGTTCGACTTTTAGAAGAAAAGAGAAGCCACGAAGGTCTCGCAACATAATTCATTCCATAGGAAACCCTTGTAATTTCTATACTCTAAATACACGTTTGGTTTTTTGTATTGTTATTAACAATTTAGTTTACCTTAATCGTTCATCTATGACATTTGTATAGTTACAATGTCTATTGGCTAATACCTGAAGGTATTAGCCATGTTTATGATAATTTAACGTTTGGTTGATGTTTATCTCAATTGCATCTTATTCGTTGTGTGGCGTTTTATGTTTATCAATTTATAGTCGTTTACATGCTTAAGTATACTACCTATCATTCAACTGGATTTGGGAATACAAATAGAGCGTTAGCTAGATGCTGGGACACCTCTTCATATTTGCAATTTATATATCTAGAGTAATAGGATCACAAATATTGACCTGTCTTTTCCTTTGGTTTAGTGAACAAGTTAGACTTGCAGGTGACCTAGGATCAAAAGATAACGTCTTGATTCCTTGGGTAAATATTTGGATAGTGGACTACTAGTATATAAAGAGCCGTTAAGCAGTAAGTTAGTAAAGTCTCGATGAGCTAGGATTCAATAAGATCACTATTATTGTCTTCTAAGATAGATTATAATCAACCATGATTGCTTTATGCGGATGTGGTTAATTGTGACAGAATTGCCTTATCTAGGTTTTAGGGAAGAAGTACCGCCTAAATCTAGTAATGATATATAGACATCGAGATAGGACAATCATTGCACTTATAAACTAAAACCCATGTTATAACACCCGGTGTTTTCAAGTCATTGACGTCGTCAATAAAATCTACATATTCAATGTACCTTTTGTATTGTACGCATTTGCTTTAAATCATAAATGTTAAGCTAAATCGCGTAAGCTAAAAATTAGCGTTCAATGTAAACGGGCATCAAACAATTAAATGTTTACATCAAGCAAGGGTTATATAATTATTTTGAGAATAATTATTAACTTTGTTCATTTTATTTTTATCGGATACGTAAAGTGTATACGTTTCGCGATAAATTGCGTTTAGGCACTCCCGGAACCACCAAAACTTTTCTACGCTTCAACAAATACCCACATTTATACCCAATACATAAAAATTACTCAACAACATCACATATATCTTATTTTGGCCGAATTTATGGCAAATGATACAAAGAAATAAGAAAAATCCACAACTTGGTCAATGTACATCTCTTGCATTTAAAACCTAGCCATACCTTGTTACTTTGACTCTAGACAAGAAAGCATGAACCCTTGAAACCCTCATCTTGCTCTTGGACTTCTATACTTACCTTTTTGACCAAGACTTCCATATATACATGCATTACATAAGAGAGATAACACATACATGCTTAAACACTTAGCAAAAATCAACAAAATCCTTCCTTTTTCTCCTTGCATGCCCACGGCATCAAACACCCCTCTAACCAAACCCATACTAAATTTTATACAACCTATACACTTCTATACACATCCATCCTAAGATGTTCTAAGGTGTTTCCAACCATTGAATCACCATTTACAAGTAATAATCAAGAAAAGGAAGCTAGGGTTTTTATTAAGAAAACAAGGGTTTTCTTAAGTGCAAGCTTGGATTCTAGGGCTAAACAAGGGTTTAGCATTTGTTTATCATCATCTTCACACATCCTAAGGTCTACTTGAACTCTTTATGTTCTTACAATTTTCATTAATATGCATATGTTAATTCTTTATAGCTTAAATCACCATTTAGGATTATTAACATGTAAAAAGAAGTTTTTATTTGTTGTCATCATAATGTACACTTTTATATATCTTATGATGTTAATGACATCATGTTAAAATGGTCACACAAGTGTTGTATCATGTTGTTTTGGTGTAAAAATGACCATGTACTAATTAGGGTTTTGAAAGATCAATTAATATGTTTCAAGTGGAAGTAATGCAAATGGCATGTAAATCTTGTTTATGGACTTTTAATGGTGTTATATGATCACTAAAATAAGGATATAATAGAAGTATACTGGTTGTGGTAAAACAAATTTAATATACTTATATAGTATTAATCTCGTAAGAATTCTTTCCAAAATACTTCTCAACCAAGAGAA
>BQNB010015049.1:19853-61539 GCA_026074375.1 Tanacetum coccineum
CTTCGAGTCCATGCCACTCCGTACCGCAACTTGCTCAATTACCTGAGATAAACATGCTAAAAAGTCAACACAAAGGTTGAGTGAAATTCATAGGTTTGAAATGTAATAGTTGAATACAAGTTATAGTGTAAATACTGGTATTGCAGGGATAATTATCATGGAGAACATTATTATCATGGAGAACAGTATTATCATGGAGAACAGTATTATTACCCTAAACTCATGAATCACATAAGAGATATTAAAGAGATATTGGGAGATATTACCCAAAGAGATATTAAAGAGATATTGGGAGATATTACCCAAAGAGACATTAAAGAAATATTGGGAGATATTACCCAAAGAGACATTAAAGAAATATTGGGAGATATTACCCAAAGAGACATTAAAGAAATATTGGGAGATACTACCCAAATAGATATTTTCATGTACTTAGGCAATAATATATCAGGATAGCATATAGTTTAGAAAACACTTGCATTCATGGTTTATAGTAGGTATCACAGGATTATAAAGTATGTGAGGTTATGAACTCATTAAGTCTTTGAAAAGTAATCACATTGTTATAAGATAAACGAGTATATAAAAGAGTTTGTAATAAGCATGTATCCCCCTCGCGGGTTTTTGAAAACATTAAAGAGATTGAAAAGCGAGGCTATGAACTCACCTGATATGTAGATGTAATAAATATTCCAAAATGAAAGCTGACGACCTTATCACAATCTTAACAGGGAAGGTTGATATAGCAAATGATAGTAAACAGCCACGTCACACAACCTGAGTAGAATATGTCAAGTCTTAGGAAGATTGTACTTTAGAACTTTGGTTTAAGAGTTATGAGTTTGATTGAAGAGTTTGGAATTATTGTATCACCGTTCGGGCCATCATAATTCAGAAGTCATTCAGTAAACGTTTGAGGAGCTAGGGCACTTTAAATCGTAAACCCAACAACTCAGTCAGAACGTAATACCAAGATGAAACTTCTTAATATGAAGTCTCCTCTAGTTTGTGGTACAATAAAGCTTCCGGATGATTGGTTTTTAAGCATTTCTATTTTACTATCTGGAATATGTTAAAGCACGTCAGCGGTTTATTAAATTTAAATGTTTGTAATGTTTGAATGTGGTTTTATACTTTTTTAAAACTGTTACATTTTTGACCATGGGGTTTGGAAAATCTGCAAGTAGACCGCGTTTGCATTTTTATGACTTAGGTCTTCAACTTTTGAAAGATAGACCAATTAAACCTTGGACTTTGAAAAGTGAAATTAATAGACCCCTATTGTTATAACTTTGATGAAATGATATAATTCAGGCCCCTTTTAGTTATAAGTTTCAGAAGTTCGATATATCCCTTGCATGGATATATTCAAAACATGTCCAAATTGCCATGGGAAGCTTAGTTTTTAACATTTCAATAGGACATCTGTTATAAATTTAATCAAATCTTAAATATGATGTTTTAACTTAACGCAAGTTTAAAATAACGATTCGTTAGGCCTAGGAAGACATCAACGGGGCAAATTAGGGTTTCAAAACATAACGCAGCGGGTTTTTAAGTTCAAATTCCTTCTTAACTTCAATAAAAAGTGGTTATTTTAAAATGATTTAAAGCATGCTAGGATAGATTATAACCAAATATTAATTATTATAAGTTTAGTTTTAAGGAAAAACGAAATTAGGGTTTCGGTTGTGGTGTGTATAGGTTTTTTGGATCAAAAATGGAAAATGAGCATGAAATTGAGTTATGAAACTTTAATCAAGGGAGTATATTTTGGATCATTATGAAAACATATATAAGGGTGTGTAGTTAGTAGAAGTAGAACCATTCTAAACCTGGGTTGAGGCTTCAAGGTATCAAAAAATGGTGGAAATTGGGTCAAAATCGGGACCTTTTAGCTTGTTTACGCCCTAGAATAACGACTTCCGGGATTCGTTCTTTGGGTTCTTTTGCTTCCTCTTTATTTAATTTGAGACTTCTTAGATCACTTGGGTTCTATTAGAGAATGGACTTGCTTCTATGTAAGGGTTATAGAGGAGGAAGTGGGGGATGAAGAAAAATGAAGAGTTTAGGTTCCTATTTATAGTAGTTTGAAGGTATAAAGAGTAAGAAACACTTAGGGTCTGTTGAGAGACATGTGTACAAGCTAGATACTGAGGTGGGAGCTCTATGGAGTGAGTTGTGAGGTCTAGAAAGCTAGAGAGGTGATGTGGAGGGTGTTTGTGGTGGTTTTTGAATTCGGCAAGACTTAAGGTGCAAGGGTGTCATTTGGCTTTAATTTTACCAAGGATAGGATAAGGAGGTGGGTAAGCTGCTTAAGGGCTTCTAGAAGGTGTTCTTGGGTGGTCATTTTGTCTGGTAGCAATTTAGAGGAGTTAAAATGGTCATAGAATGCAAACAGGTCTATTTTGGGTTTGACGGGTTCTTCAAAGGTTTTAATAAGGTACATTGTGTAATAAATGATTAAGGAATGATGAAATAGGTTGTTAAGGCCTGGGATTAAAGTAATTATCAAAGATTAGCAATTTGTTTGGGTTAAAATGGATTAGAATTGAAGAAATAGGAGTACGGGTTCAACTAGGACTCGTTTAGGGTTTTCTTGACTTTCTTGGCTTATATTTTGTATACTGTTGATTAGGAATGATGGAATACAAATCCTAAGGCTTATATAAAGTATTATCAATGAAGTTTGGTCTTTGGTTTAAGTTATAATGGGTGGAATTGAGAAAAAGGGTATATAGTAACAATTAGGGCACAATTAGGTTTTCTAGATTCGTTAGTTAGGTTTTCTAGGCTTTGATTCTTGCCTTGCCAAGTTAATGATAGATAATGATTTGTAACTTAATTTAATGAGTTTAATAATGGCCTTGGTTGGTTATTTGTGTTTAGATGGTTTAAATGAGTGTAAACGGTTGTTTTAAATGAACCACAAAAAAATTAGGTAACTTTAGGGTTTATAGGATTTGTTTTCGTACAAGTGAAGTATAATTGATGAAAGTTTATGAATGGAAAATAATGATTGAATAGGATTGATATGATTGTAAAATAAATTCTTACAACTCATTTGAGTGTTGGTTTGGGTTTATAATGGATAAAAGCCAAGAAACATGTCATGGTTTAAAAACTAGCTCGGTTTTAGGGTTTAGGGTTTTAAATTAGGGTTTTGAGTGCAGAAAGATGTATGAAATCTTATGTATGGAATAATTAGGGTTCATATACTGTAAAATGAGTGTATTAGCTTGCTTAAGTGGTAGTGAAGAGATGAGAATGAAAATGGAGGTAAAACGGCTATTTTACAGATCATGCTTAATGACTTGTACATTGAGCTTTTAGAGATTTGTACTTTGACTTGAAGAGATTTTATATTTTAAATGAGATATCATATTACTTGTACATATGCTTTAGTAGCTTGTGCATTCACTTAAGGAGTTAACCCTTCCATGATAATGGTTTAAAGCCCGTTTAGATATAACGTTGCGAATAGTACATTATAGGAATAATGTACCTTGTAAAAGGGATATTATGATATTGACTTGATATGTTATGATGTTTTACTTTATAATATGAAGAATTAGGATGAGTATAGGTAGGTTGTGCTTGGCTCGTCTACTTTAGTTATGACATACTGAGATATATAAGTAATGTAATAAAGCGAAAAATTTCCTCGTACAATTGTGATAATAGTAAAATAGGTTTGATTTGATTGAAAATGCTTGGGTTTTGTTATAATTACTCTTAAACTATAGTCCTATGAAGAAAAAGAAGTTGGATTATGAAAATACTTGACGAAAATATCCCTATCAAAGTATGGAGAAACATAGTGTCTTGGAAACCTAAACCACAGGTTGATAAAGCTGAACAACTTTAGAGGAAATAAATCAATAATGTGGGGGATTAGGAAGCCAATGGACAAAAGAGATATTTTAGTACTTTGATGAGGGTATTGTCAATATTTGATAGAGAAGATTTGAATGCTGTGTATCAACTGGTAATGGACAGATATCAAGGTGAGATACCTGAAGGATTTGATAAAGTACTTTGGGGAGATCTGATGGTTATGTTCAATCCAGATGATGAAGATGAGTTTTGGAATTCATACCAGGATTGGAATATAGTAAGTTGGAAGCTACATAGTTCTTTAGGGGTACATACCTTAGTGACTGAAACAGGATTAGTCATTCATATGCTGGTAGAGAAGAAGTATCCTTTGATAAAGAAAGTAATGGTGCAAATGCTGAAGTTAAAGTTAGAGTTTGAAGAAGACAATACTATGGCATTAGAGTTGATTAGATTTATCAAGAAGTTGCTTGTAGAGTTAGAACCTGTAGGACATAAGGTGATGATTGACGATGGTTTGAGTGTTGGCTAACCACCACACAACAAATGGTCATCAGTTTACCATGCTTAACAGGCATAAGAACTGGCTAGTCCATAAGCAAATGGCTTGTGGTAAAGACTTCTCAAATCCGTTTATGGTTGACAATTTACCAAAAATTGTAGGGTTCTCAACTCACCTTGCTTCTATAGTGGAAGATTGCGCTCTAGTCAATGATCAATAAAGTTCAATGGTAAGACTAATCAATCTCGTTGATAGATGGTAGTTTGATAAATCAATTATGGTTTTTCAATGCCACCATGTTATGGCAATATGAAGCATTGGCTTAGTCCAAAAGCAAACAGGTATTTGGTAAGACAAAATCAATTCGTTGAATGGTTGTCAGTTTACCAAATATATATGGTATTTAACTCTACATATTTTTTTTAAATAAAGAAGTTAACTATCCCAGAGGAATACGGCTACTGGTCAAAGAACATCAAATTCCGTAAATGGCTGGTAGTTTGCAAAAACTACAAAGCTACTTAGTTGGATCTGTTGCTGAAACGTGTTGTTGCTGTGATGTGAAAAGACCAAAGTTGCTGTAGAGAAGGATAGAGTTAAAAGATCAATAGATTTTCCAATAACTGTTTGGATCATCTCTATGAGTTAAGAAATTTGAAGAAATCTTGAAGTTAAAAGACGATTCAAATTCATGTTTAAGGAGGATTCTTAGGAAATACTGTTTTCCTACTTAGTAGCTCAGTAAAAATAGTTAGTACTGATAGTTATAGTTATTACTGACAGTAAAAAATGTTAAGTACTGATCAGTTAGTTAGTACTGCTAGTACAAAATAGTTAGTACCGTTTAAGAGATATGTATGAGATATTTCAGGAAAAGATATGTACGTGTTTTGTAAGCCTGTTAGGGTTTATCCTTAGTCTATAAAAGGATCCCTCTTGGCATAGTTAGAGAGAACCTCAAGATATCTCATAGCAAAATCATATCTTAATAGTTAGTAATCTGTAATCATTTAAAAGCAGATTAATAGAAGTTATTGTTTAGTTCTTCATTGTTTTTCTTAGTACTTGTGTTAAGATTCCGATTAACTAATAGTTATTCATAATCAGTGTTTCTACATAGTCAACTGTATTTATACATCTTGGCTATCATCCTTAATAGGCTGCATAGATCTATTCCTAAGGGACCTCACATTCATATGATATTTTAACAAAGGAAATCTCGGTCCTTTTAGTAAGGCTGCCTAATATCGGTTGTGGCCTGCATGAGGCCGCAAACTTTTACCAGTCTCGGATTATTATTCTCACTATGGGCTTTCTTTAGAAGGCTGCAACATCGGTTGTGAGCCGGCTAGATGCAGCAAACTTTTATCAGCCCACAGTTTATAATTATTACTCATTTTTTTTTATATTACCACGATATATAGAGAAAACTTCTTTTAACTTTCCCCGTAAAATTGTGATCATAACAAAATAGGTTGATTTTGCATTTGATGAAAATTCTTGGGTTGTTATAAACTAAGACTAAAATTATTGCTATCGACTACATTTCAAATTCAAAAATTGTTGATTTAAGTTTAATTTTCAAAAATAGCACGTATTATTAGTCCGGTTGGGAGCTTTTGGGAGAAAAATCTACAAATTACACACATGATCTTGTAAGATTTCCAAATAATCCTTGTTTAACATCCAACTCATAATTAACTCTATCATTTTTCGTTCTTCGCAAAGATCTGCGAATGCTTAGTCTAAAAGTTAAGGAACAAGCTAGAGCTCAACACGGTCGATCGAGTCAAAATTTATTCTTATTCTACCCAGCAGGAAAGTCAAAATTGTGAAAAACACTTATTTTGTTTTTGAAAATTTTTAATTTTTTTAATTTTTTTGGTATTTTGGTGGTAAAAACAGGATTACGTGAAAACAACGGCTGCAGGTACAATCAAATCGATAGATCCCCCCATACTAGAACTAAACATTGTCCTCAATGTTTTAAGAAGGGTTTCTACGCAAATCCTAAGCCATTTTTTAAGTATGCTTAAAGATAAACATTAGTCGATAAGATTTGGATATTGGATTCCTAAATGAAGCTGAGGATTTGAAGCTCGAGTGAACGAAGGAAAAAAACCACGAGCACGAGAGGCTTCAAAAATCCGAGCAATCCTGGACATACAACACAAAACCATAAAAACACAAGAAAGGAAGAGGCGAGCCTCTTCACAACAAAAAACACTTATTCATTACTACAATACTACTACTAGGATAAGCATGGGTTGCCTCCCACGAAGCGCTTGTTTAGGGTCACTAAGCTTGACCCATTCCCCGAATTCATTGGTCCTTAGGTAAAGTTTAGAGATCCGGGACAACCATCAATGGTGTATCCTCTCCAAAGTAGTGCTTGATGTTGATCCCTTTTTGATCTTGACTTGGCTTGTTAAGGCTTAGGTTACTTTAGATAAATCTAAAATAACTAGAACAGGAAACCTTGTGGTATATAAAGATTATGTGGAATTAATCTTTACACACTTAAAAGAACAATGAAACAATAGAACAGTAACACAAAACTTTCACTATATTGATTATCACCACAAAACAACTATATGTTTTGCCTAACACTATTACTTGAATGATATATCTAACTATGCCGTATTAAGTTCCTTTTATACACTAAGGAAACCCTAATAGGCTTACAAAACGCGTATATAGATTAAGCATATCTTTTCCTAAGATATCTCATACTTATCTCTAACTCTAACTATATTCTGCACTAACAGAACTAACTAACATACTACCAGTATTAACTAAGTATACAACCAGTACTAATTCTGTCTATCCTTCTACCAGTACTAACATATGTACAGGCAGAACAAACTACTAACACTGACAGAATTAACACCAAAATCCTAACAATCCTCCCTTAAACTTGAACTTCACTTGTTAACTTCAAGTTTCTTCATTTTTCTTCAATTTGAGCTCTTGAGGATTCATCTGTCTTTTCTTTGATGATGATCTGATTGTTGAACATTTGAGATCAGATCATACTATTTCTTTAAGTCTTTATCTCCATAGCTCCTTGTCTTCACAGCAACATCCAACTAAGTTGGCTTTGTAGTTTTTGGCAAACTACCAGCCATCAACGGATTTGATGTGTCTTTACCATGAGCCGTTTGCTATGGACTAGTCAATGTTTCATTGCAATAACAAGGCACATTGATAACCTTATAGTTTTTAGCAAACTATCAGCTGTCAACGGATTTGAGATCTCTTTACCAGTAGCCGTTTGCTCTGGAGTAGCCAATGCTTTAGTACAATACTATGGTGCATTGATCACCATACAGTTTTTGGTAAACTATCAACCATCACGGATTTAAGAAGTCTTTACCAAAGCCGTTTGCTTTGGACTAGCCAGTTCTGATGCTTGCTAGGCATGGTGAACTGACGACCATTTGTTGTGTGGTGGTTAGCCAACACTTAAACCCTTCTCAATTCCATAAAGGCTCCAAAAACTAGCTACTAAAAGATCCCTTCATCTAATCCCTGCTTGCTTCTCCATTAACTTCAAAAGTTTGTAGCAGTCCTCATTCTCTTTAAGTCCTTGAAGTTTTTTTATCCAGCATTGGATTGCACACCTCAGCAGATAAGGGATAACTTCTCTCTGTCAACATATAGATATCTGCCAACTCCATGCTCAAACAATGTACCCTGCAAGTACTATAATATCTCCAGCTAATTATCCTCTGTTGACCTGGTAAGCTCCAGACTGAATCTGTACTAAGAGGTGCATCAAACATATTCTTCAAATATTCCCAAAGTACATTCTCATAGTCATCCTCTGGCCCTATCATCCCATATCTTTGCATAACAATCCTGTAAAGCTCAGTGAGATCATCTCTTGAAATGTCCTTTAGCATGGCTCTAAAACTTACGTACACTTTATCTGTTCCATTCTCCCTTAGAATCTGGTATACACCCTTCTTGCCCTACTTGATGATCTTGTAGTTTGCTATGCTAGGGGGTTTCATAGATACAGGAACATGATTAACAAGAACATCAGTACCTGAAGAAGGATCATCTTTCTCACTTATATCTATATCCTTTTCAGCTTCATCTTCTTTAGTCTTTTCAGTATGCAATCCTTTCCTAGCTATCTGTTTCTTCCTTTTTCCCATTTTCTTAACTGACTCCTCTTCCTTAGCTTCATCCATCCTTTCCTTTGTAAGTTGGACTCCTAAATCATCAGTATTTAGTCTTTTTGTAGTCCTTATCTAGAAGCTCTTTACCAAATCTTTCAGACTAGCCTTTGTACTCAAAGTTTATAGGGACAAAAGTCTCAATTTGAATCACCACTTATCAAACTCTATATTTGATTTCTTCAAAGCTCAACGTCTTAGTCTGAGTAAGTTTCCAATGTCCCTTTGATTCTTTAGGTAATCCATCATGTACCTGTCTTAAGCATGAGATTGGGTCCATGGCTTACTTTTCTTTGCTTTGCTCTCTCTACTGCAAAATGCATCTTTCTTTAATCACCAATTCTTACCATCTCATAGCAAAGTCCCTTTCCTGTAAGTCACTTCCTAGCACACTCTTTGATAAAACTTCATTAGCTTCAAGCTTTAGGCTCTAATGACATCCAATCTTCATCTGTGTAATGCATGATCTTAATTGAACTTGAGCTTTTCTTTTCTCTGTTGCTCAGTTAATTTCATATTGTTCATCAATTCTTTGAGCTAAGAGGGTGCATCTAGGTGAACTTGTCTAGCCCTTTCTTCTTTATCTAGTATCATCCCAGATCTGTGGCTTCACAAGACTAGCTTCCTCTTGTAAAATTGTTCTTAGACTTCTTGGGACTTGAGCCTCTTTCAATGAATCATTGGAGCTTTACCTTTCTCTTTGGCCTTTATCTTGAGAAGGAAATAAGACTCTTGTACTATCAGTACTAACTGGACCCCACTACCAGTACTAACTGGTAAGCTACCAGTATTAACTTCAACAATGCCCGTATTAAATTCACTGACCATCACTGAAAGCCAGTACTCATGTCATCAAAGCCAATATCTTCAAAATCCAAGCTTGTATCCACTCTTTCCCTTGGACCTCTTTCTTCTTTGTATCTTTTGCCCTTATCCACTGACTTTGGCTGCTGAGAAGCAACTTTTGAAAGAGTTTTTTTAGTCTGCTTCCAGAGTAGCAAGGGGATAATGTCTTCACCTTGATCAATCACAGAATTTTTTGAAGGTGACAAAGCCTTTAACCAAAGAAACCGAAGGATCATCATCAAAATCTTAAATCTTCCTCCCCTGAGCCTCTGTTTTCTTTCTATTTTCTTCCCGTTTAGAATTAGTCAAAACAACCTTCTTGGATTTTCTTTTTAGTGCAACTTCCACGAGCTCTTCCACTCTTGTCTTACAATGTAAGAATACTTTCCCAAAGGTCTTTTTTTGTGTCCTAAGCTCCTTCTCCAGCTTCCCACTTTGACTCCTAATTTTGGTACCAGCACCAACAATTCCTAACGTTAAAGACTGTCCTCAACACTCCCGAAGTTGAACTTGCTAATGGAGGTGTAATCCATGGACCAAAAAGGAGAACTCATGGATTTTACCTACTTTCTCAACCCTACGCATCTAAGCCAGAGGTTGTAGTGGTAGCTCCCCCAGCATTAACTTCCACACCTAGTGGAAGTAGCCTTATCTGCTACAAAGGTTGGAGTAAAGGACACTAAAGACTGATGAATCTCAGGTTCCCTGTCTGAGTGGTGACCTAGGGGTGATGGATGGATGTTAGTTGTGGTTTCATCGGAATCGGGTTGTGATGTTATGGAATGGAAAGGTGGGATTGGGATCTAGCTGGGACTGCTGATCCTTCACCTTGAACCTGAGCTGCTCCCGCCAACATTACAGGCAGCAATGGTACAAAATCACCTTCATAGCCTCTTCTCATATTAGTAAAAATCTTTTTAGTTAACATCTTAGGCAAATATTTTCCTGTATTAAAAGGTGTGATTTCCAAAACTATTTGTAAAAACCTGGGATACATCAAAAACATTGTAGAACTTTCAATATTAGAAACCATCCCATCAAAAATTAGTTTTGAAAAGTTATAAATCCTATTACCAGACAGACAGATCAATGCAGTAGCTAGAGAGCTACCAAATTGATCCCATCCACCTGACTTAGGACTTATGCAGTGTACAAGATGATGGATTATAAATTTCCATTGGGGTACAAAGTTCTTTCTCCAAAAAGTGAGTTTTCCTTCAGACACATACCCTAAGGTGGCTAATCCAGCATATATTTCAACATCAGGAAAATTACTAATACCTGCTGCATCTGCCAATTGAGCTTACTTCTGACAGATGCCTTAGTAATATTATATGGTTTATTATCAATAGATGCTTCTATCTGTTGAGTCCCATTAGCAAATGTTCTGACAGTGGCAGTCTGCCAGAACTGTTTGACTAGGGAGTCATAGACAGTAGGATTATAAGTTAAAGCATAGTTTAAAGCATTACCTTTTAGAAAATCCACTGCCTGTGTAAAACCCTCACTCTCAGTGGGTTTCTTAAGAAAAGCAACCATATTATGCTTATTGAAAAATCGCAAATTAGCCATGTTAAGATTAAGATGATTAAAGGTGAGTAATAAGCAAGTTTAAATACTGGGTTAAGGTCGCAAAAGGTACTATGTGCTGGTAATAAGAGTTAATTAACTTTATAAGAATTATGAATAGGTTTTCGTATTAGACTAACTTAAAAGGTAGTTTCTTGATTGTAAAAAGATATTTTTATGGAAGATAAGTCAGTAATTATCCAAATAGGAAACCTATATTAGAGGGTATGACCATAAAAATCGACAACGGTAATATTTAAATCAAGAAAGTCAATTTTCCCGCACCAGTACCAACGGTCATTTACAAGGATTAACAATGGTCTACCATAATTAACTTTTGGTCTACCAGTATTAATGAGAGAACCAGTACTAACTTTGGTCAACCAGAATTAACTTGTAAGTTACCAGAATTAACTGCTTGTTGAACCAGAATTAAGTACTTACAACCCAGTTATGAGAGAAATCACAAACTCAACCTTCATTCATCCTTAAGTCCATGCTTTTCCTAAAAAGTTAGTTCAAAACCAAGAAAATACTGCAACATATTTTATACTAGCAGTTTTAACCTAAACTACCAGAATTAATTCTATAACTACCAGAATTATCTACTAGAACTAACTATAATTACAAACTATACAAAGTAACCTCCCCTCAATGCAAGCACTAGGGATTGAGCATACCAATTCTTGCAATCAAGAACGTAAACCTTGTTACATCAAAGGCCTTAGTGAGTAGATCTACAACATTGTAGTCTGTATGAATCTTGACCATTTTAATTAACCTTTTCTCATGACAATCTCTAATGAAGTGAAATCTGATTTCAATGTGCTTTATCTTTAAATGAGAGACAGGATTCTTAACCACAGAGATTGCACTTTCATTATCCACATGTATCTTTGCCTTCATGAAGTTGTAGCCATAATCAAGTAATTGATTTTGAAGCTAAAGAACCTGTGCACAACAATTGGAGGCAGCAATATATTCTGCTTCAGTTGTAGACTTAGCTATAATGATTTGTTTCTTGCATTGCCAAGAGACTAATCTGTAACCTAAGAACTGACAACCTCCTATTGTGGATTTTCTATCAATACTTACACCTGCATAATCACTGTCAGAATAAGCTACCAACTCCAAAGGTGAATCTTTAGCATACAGAAGGCCCAATGTAGATTGACCCTTAAGATATCTAAAGATCCTTTTTATAGCATGCAGATGAGAAGCTTTAGGTTGAACTTGAAATCTTGAGCATGCACACACAACAAACATAATGTCTAGCCTGGAAGATGTTAAGTACATCAATGATCCAATCATGGATCTATACAAATGAACATCAACATCTGCTCCATTTTCATCTTTTGTCAATGGCTTTTGTGTTTCCATTGGAGTGCTTGCTGTCTTCATATTCGAATAGCCAAACTTCTTCAGGATTTCATAAACATATTTGTCTTGACTGAGAAAAATGCCATCTGCTCTTTGTTCAACTTGCAGCCCTAAAAAGAAGGTGAGTTCCCCCATAGAGCTCATCTAAAATCTTTTATGCATAAGCTGCTCAAATTCAGTGCTTAAAGACTTCTTGGTTGATCTAAAAATGATGTCATCTACATAAACTTATACAAGTAGAATGTCACTTTTGAACTTCTTTATGAACAAAGTCTTATCAATTGTCCCTCTCCAGAATCCATTTTCAATCAAATAGGTAGATAAAGTCTCATACCAAGCTCTAGGAGCTTGATGAAGACCATATAGAGCCTTTTCTACCTTGTATACTTTATCTAGAAAATACAAAGCCTAGAGGTTGGCTAACATAAACCTCCTCTTCAATAGTGCCATACAAAAAAGCACTCTTAACATCCATCTGGTACACAGTGAAGTCCATGTATGATGCATAGGCCAAGAATAACCTTATTGCTTCAATTCTAGCAACAGGTGTAAAGACCTCATCATAGTCTATGCCTTCTTCTTGCCTAAAACCCTGTGCTACCAGTCTATCTTTATTTCTAACTACAGTCCCTCTCTGATCCTTTTTGTTTCTGAAGACCCACTTAGTACCAATGGCCTTCTTCCCATAAGGTAACTCAACTAATGTCCAAACATTCAGTAGTTTGAACTGGAGAAGCTCTTCCTGCATAGCTTCTACCCAGCTTTCTTTTTCCAAAGCCTCAGTTACCTTCTTTGGTTCTATCTGAGAGAGAAAACAAGCAAGTAGACAATTTTCATAATCTTTGTGATTTGTTCTTCTTTGCTTGTTTATGAATGAAACCAATCCTGTCTCATTTTGCTTGTGCATCCTTCTTGTTTGGACTGCAGAGCTCATTTCTCCAATAACTTGAGCTTTAGGATGATCCTTATCAATTCTGGTTGTGGGAATAGGACTGACATTTATAGTTGTTTCCAAGTTATTCATGTCAGCCTCTGCACCTACATCTTCATCATCATAAGCATTTCCAAATATACCAGTATTTGGAATATCCTCTAAATCAGGCATGAGAGGATCAATAGGATCATCAGAAGGAATAACAACATCAACAGGAGTAAATTCTTTGTAAGCATTTTCATCTTGTCCAAATACATTTTCAAACTCATTCCTCTGCTCTCTTGATTTTTCTTGATCTTCATAAGAGAAAGATGAACTAGCAGAATTAACTGGTGAACTACTAGTATTAACTTTGTTAGTTCTGTCAGCATTAGTGTCCTTCCCTGACTTATTCATATCATCTTCTTTTGCTAAATCAAGGACTTCTTTCTTCTTGTCAACATCATCTTTTAGTGAGGACTCATCTTTCTTAGAGCTTGAATGAATATAAGAACTTGTATCCATCAATGGTAATAGAATGTATTCTTGATCAGGATTCTTCTCTTTTTCTGCTTGACCTGCATCAGAATTTGTCTCTATACCTGCATTACCATTAGTTCTATTCCCTGCACTGACTGGATGATAATTCATTGTATTTGTCAGAATATCAATATCAAACAGCCATTTTGGTCCACTACCTGTAACATTTGGTTTATTTTCAAGAAAGTTTACATGCAGGTTTTCCTCTACCTTCCTAGTCCTACTATTGAATACTCTAAAAGCCTTGCTATTTATAGAGTAACCAACTAGGAATCCCTCATCAGCTTTTCCATCAAATTTGCCTAGGTGATCAAGGGTGTTAAGAATGGTAATTGGACAGCCAAAAGGTCTCATAAAACTCACAGTAGGAGTTCTTCCTATTAAGAGTTCATAAGGTGTCTTATTATGTGGTTTAGTCACTAAAACCCTGTTCTGGACATAACAAGCAGTATTAATTGCTTCAGCCCAAAATGGTATAGGTAGTAATGAGTCTGCCAACATAGTTCTGGCTGCCTCTATGAGAGTCCTATTCTTTCTTTCAGCAACTCCATTCTGTTGTGGAGTCTTAGCATTGCTGAATTCCCTCTTAATCCCTTTAATCCTATGGAACTCCTTTATCTCATAGTTCTTAAACTTAGTTCCATTATCACATCTAATAACTTTAACTTTATGATTCAATTGGTTTTCTATTCCTGTTATAAAGTTCTTAAGGATTGAACTAGTCTCATCCTTTTTAGCTAAGAAGAAAACCTAACTAAACCTGCTATAGTCATCTGTGATTACTAGGCAATACATTTTTCCCATAATACTCTTTACAAATGTAGGTCCAAATAAGTCCATATGCAAGATTTGTAAAGGTTTGCTGATGGAATTTACAAGCTTTGTTTTACAGGAGGCCTTGTGTTGCTTTCCTTTTTGACAAGCAACACAAGTATGGTCATTTTCAAAAAGCTTGGAAGGTAAACCTCTAACTAAATTACCCTTCACAAGTTTATTAATTGTTTTGAAATTTATGTGACCAAGCCTCCTATGCCACATTTTAGACTCATCATTTGTGGCCTTTGCAATTAAACAAGTTAACCCTTTTGAAGGAACAATGTTCTTTAGATCAAAACTGTACATATTATCCTTCCTAGGAATTTTAAGCATTACTTGATTTTCATCAGGCAGCTTAAACTCAGGAGAAAGAATAAGACATTCAGTTTCAGTGAAGAGAACATTGTGCTTCTTGTCACACATTTGTGAGACACTAAAAAGATTAAACTTTAGTTCTTTCACAAAGTACACATCTTCAAAGTCTAAATGTTCAGTTTTAATTTTACCTTTGCCTGTTATTTTACCACCTTTTGTACTTCCTGCAAAAGCAACAAATCCTCCATCATGATCTTCATATTCAGTGAGATATGATTTGTTTCCTGTCATATGCCTGGAGCATCCACTATCAAAAATTCTTGTATCTTTCAAAGCAACATGTGGTTCTCCCTGCATACGAAACATAAGAGAGTTAGTCTCTCTTGGGGACCCAAGCCATTACTGACTTGGGCCTGCCTGTTGGATCAACATAATTAAATCTTTTGCAAATGTATGATCCACTGTTTTTGGAGACATGATCAATTACTTTTTCCTTTGGTCTCCAAACCTAGCATGTTGAGGACTTAACAGCATTGTTCCCAACCTTCCCAACAGCACTTGCCATTTCTTTTTCTTTACTAGTATTAACAGAATTTACTCTAGTAGAATTAACTTTATTGTTTGAAATTCTGTTTTTCAGTGTTGTTTGTTGGCAAATGGGTCTTATAGAATGTGAATGTGGTCTTTGAAAAACATTTGTTTTAGGTTTAGCAACATTCATAGAGGTTTTGAGAGGACCAGTACTAATAGGCCTGGCAGTACTAAAAGGTACCCATGTTCTACCAGTACCAATTAGTATGACACCAGACTTATTCAAAACAGCTTTTGGTACAAAGTTTCTCCTTAAATTAGAGAAATTTTGGTGATTGGTCCTTATTGCCTGATTCCAAACTGGTCTTACTTCCCTTTGACCAGTCCCCTTATTTAAATTATTCACAACAGGTTTTTGAGCCATTCTCTTATCATGAAAATCACATTCTTTAATTAAATAGCTAAAACTCCCACACACAAAGCAAGCTTTAGGTTTAAACTGAAATTCAACTCCTGATTTCTTAGGCATTGGTTTATTCCAACTAGAACTGTTATTCCTAGGGACTTCATTTGTTTTCCTAGGTTTATTTGCTTGTTTGGGTTTTGTTTGAACATTAATCTCCCTAACTTCTGAGTCATCCTCATCACAGTCAGATACCCAATCTTCAATAATTGGGGCATTTAAGGTTTTCTTAGTCTCATTTGGAGATTTTTCACTAACATTCTTAGCACCATATTCTGGAAATTCAGGCTGTTGAAATTCCTCAATACCTGAACTAGACAAATCAGCAGATAGAGGTGCAAATAGGCATGTAGGTGGAGGTGTAACAGCATTATAGTTATCAAAACCTACACCTTTTCTACTTTTGTTAGTTATTTGACTTCCTAACATTTCATCAAAGCTCTTAGTGGCATTTTCATATGAGTTAATTTTAAGCTGATTACTCTCCTTTTCTTTTTAAGATTTTCTACTTGAATTTTAAGAGCATTGATTTCAGAATCTTTGAATGATGCATCTCTTTTCAACACAACTATTTGATCACATAATGCAACTTCATTTTTCTTATAGAAAACTAGTTGTTCTTCTACATAAGCTAGACCTCTTTTATAGTTTGCAAGATCATAATTAGACTTATTTAACTCTACTCTTAAATTATCATGTTGATTTTTAAGGGTTTCATAATTTTTGAGACAAGAGTTAGAGCAAGTCTTATCATTTAGTACCTCTGAATCAGAAAAAGCCATGAGTGCCATATTAGTAGGAGCTTCCTTATCAGCCATGAAGCTCCAGTCAAATCCTGTTCCATCAAAGGCTACCATTGCAGTAGAGGTATCTTCCACAATCACTGTCTTCTTAGAGCCCTCCTGACTCATGTTGTCTTTATTCCTTGCACTTCTACACTCCCTAGCAAAATGCCCCATCTTGTGACAGTTGTAGCATTCTACTTTAGACTTATCATACCTTGCTGTGTCACCTTCTTCAAAGGAAATCTTCCTTCTAGTTCTCTTATAAAACTTCCTTGCCCTCATACTTATTAGTGCCATATTCCACTTCAATTCCATCTCCTCAAGGTCATCATCGTGAATTTGATCTAGGTCTTCATAAGTGATAGAAAACCCATTTGGTTGAGAAGACAGATAGGCATACACAGTTGCATCACCTTTATTGGCAGCAATAAGACTGGAATTGCCAATAGATATGCTACCAGTATTAACTTGAATACTATCAGTATTAATGTCTTTAGTACTGGTAGGAGTAGAGACAAAGGCTACATTCTGTGAGCTTAAGTCAGATCTTGAAGCAGCATTTCTTTTAGTAACTTCTTGTTCAACAATTTTAAAATTGTTGTAAAGATCATCAAAAGTCATTTGGTCCAGATCTGGTTTGTTTCTCCATACCACCACATGAGTGTGCCATTCATTAGGCAAACTCCTTAAGAACTTAAAGTTCTATTCATCTTGAGAGATAACTTCTCCCAAGCAGGCCAACTGACTTATGATTTTCTGAAGTTTATTGAAGATTGAGTCAAGTGACTCTCCACTGGAAGCACTAAAGTTTTCATACATCTTCTGAGTCTTCTTTGTGGCTTCATTGCCACCAAATCTAGCCTTTATTGCTTCAAACAGAGTCTTGGCATCTTTATAATGACTGGATGTCAGAAGATGTTCATTAGGCAGAGTCATCAGCAACATACTCCTGGCCTTTAAATCATTTTTCTTCTAAAGCTTTTCTTTAGTGGTAACAGGGGTAGTTATTGTTGCTGATGTAGAAGTACCATCTTCATTTGCTGTTACCCGTGTTGTAGGCTTGAAGGAATCTCCATACTGAATAACCTCCCAAAGAGCATAATCCTGGATCTGAAAATATTGCTCTATCTTGATCCTCTACATATCATAGTCACCTTGTTTCAGAAGAGGTAACTTTGAAATAGCATTGTTTTGATTTGAGTCTAGATCCATTGCTTTGATTTAGTAAAGAGTTCTTCTTTTAAGATCAAGGTTTCAAAACACAAGCTCTGATACCACTTGTTGATCCCTTTTTGATCTTGACTTAGCTTGTTAAGGCATAGGTTACTTTAGATAAATCTAAAATAACTAGAATAGGAAACCTTGTGGTATATAAAGATTATGCGGAATTAATCTTTACACACTTAAAAGAACAATGAAACAATAGAACAGTAACACAAAACTTTCACTATATTGATTATCACCACAAAACAACTATATGTTTTGCCTAACACTATTACTTGAATGATATATCTAACTATGTCGTATTGAGTTCCTTTTATACACCAAGGAAACCCTAATAGGCTTACAAAACGCGTATATAGATTAAGCATATCTTTTCCTAAGATATCGCATACTTATCTCTAACTCTAACTATATTCTGCACTAACAGAACTAACTAACATACTACTAGTATTAACTAAGTATACAACAGTACTAATTCTGTCTATCCTTCTACTAGTACTAACATATGTACAGGCAGAACTAACTACTAACACTAACAGAATTAACACTAAAATCCTAACACTTGATTCGGTACCCGTTTACCTTGAAGTTGAGACCATCGGGCCGGGATAACTCGACGGTGCCATATGGAAATACTTCAGCAGTCGTAAATGGGCCAGACCAACGGGATTTTAATTTGCCCAAGAAGATCTTCAATCTAGAATTAAAAAGAAGAACATGATCACCGACATGAAATTCTTAGTTTTTAATCTTTGCATCGTGTATCTTCTTTCTCTTTTACTTGTAGATCAAAGAGTTCTCGTAGGCTTGACCTCAAAGTTCATTTAATTCGTTGAGTTGAACTTTTCGGTGATCACCCACAGAATTGAGGTCAAAGTTTGCATGTTTTAAGGCCTAATAAGCTTTGTGCTCGATCTCGATCGATAGATGACATGCCTTTCCGTACATGAGCTTGTAAGGAGTACACTCGATGGGTGTTTTGAAAGCTGTACGGAAGGCCCAAAGTGCATCATCTAATTTGTCCGACCAAGAGGCACGGTTCTCGCCTACAGTCCTTTCCAAGATTCTTTTTAAACCACGGTTGGAGACTTCAACTTGCCCGCTTGTTTAGGGGTGATACGCGGTAGCAAGACGGTGAGTGACACCGTACTTAAGCATGACCTTTGCAAATTGGTCATTGCAAAAGTACGTACCACGATCACTAATAATAGCATGAGGAGTTCTAAACCGAGCAAAGAGAGATTTTAAAATTTTGACAACAACTCGGGCGTCGTTAGTAGGGAGCGCTTTCGCTTCAACCCATTTCGATAAGTAATCGACCGCCACGAGTATGTACTTGTTCCCTTTTGAAGACAAGAACGGCCGCATGAAATCTATACCCTATACGTCAAAAATCTCGCAAACTTAAATTGAATTTTGTGGCATTTCATCACATTGCGAGATTTTTCCCTGACGTTGACAAGAGTCACAAGATTTGACTAAGTCAAGGGCATCACGATAGATTATGGGCCAATAGAAACCAGATTCAAACACCTTTTTGGTGGTGTAGTTTGGGCTATGATGTCCCCCGATGGGTCCATTGTGGCAAGCCTTAAGAATGTCAATGGCTTCTTGGCCGTGAACACACCGCCGGATGACTTGATCTGCACATATTTTGAACATATAGGGGTCATCCCAAAAGTAGTGTTTAACATCCTTGAAAAACTGTTCTTTTGCAGGGACAACATCCCTTTAACAATGAAATTTCTTCGCGTGGTAATTTGCAAAATCTGCAAACCACGGGGTACTTGAGTCACCATGAAAAGTTAGCATATTAAGTGTCTTGAGAGGAAATGTTCATTTATCTCCTTTGGGTCGAGCACATTTTCATAAGGATTTTCTAATCGAGAAAGATGATCGGCCGCGAGATTCTTGGCTCCTTTTGTGTCAATTACTTTGAATTTGAATTCTTGAAGGAGGAGAACCCATCGGAGCAATCTCGCCTTGGAATATTTTTTAGCAAAGAGATATTTGAGGGCGGAGTGATCCGTATACACAATGCTTTTGTTCAAGATGAGGTAAGACTGGAATTTTTTGAAGGCATACACCACGGCTAACATTTCTTTCTCCGTCGTGGTGTAATGTGCTTAAGCTTCCGTCATAGTCTTACTTGCATAGTGTATAGGCTGGAAATGTTTTTTTTTCGTTGCCCCAAGACTGCACCTATAGCAAAGTCGCTTGCATCGCATATTAGCTCAAAAGGTAGGTCCCAGTTGGGGGCAACTAAGATTGGTGCTTCGGTTAATTTTTTCTTAAGTGTTTGAAAGGCTTCAATACACTCCTTGAAGAAGAAAATGACGTATCTTTTTCAAGAAGCCGGGTCATCGGCTGGGCTATTTTCGGGAAATCTTGAATGAATCTACGATAAAACCCGGCGTGACCAAGAAAACTCTGAATTCCTTTAACGGTGGTGGGATGAGGTAGCTTAGAAATAACATCAACTTTCGCCTTATCAACCTCAATCCCGTTCTTGGAAATCTTATGGCCAAGGACAATTCCTTCCTTGACCATGAAATGACTTTTCTCCAAATTTAGACAAAGATTGGTGTCTTTACAACGTTTAAGCATCTTGTCCAAATGGGAGAGGCAAGTTCCGAATGAATTCCTAAAGACCAAAAAGTCATCCATAAAGACTTCCATTGTTTTTTCGATCATATCGTGAAAGATAGCCATCATACACCTTTGGAACGTGCCTGATGCATTACATAACCCAAAAGGCATGCGACGATAGATGAATGTTCCATAAGGACACGTGAATGTGGTCTTTTCTTGATCTGTAGGATCAATGGGAATTTGAAAGTAACCCGAGAAAACAATAGTACTCGTTTCCTGCTAATCTCTTGAGCATTTGATCCATGAAAGGAAGTGGAAAATGGTCTTTACGGGTGGCTTCATTTAACTTACAGTAGTCAATGCATACATGCCATCCCGTAACCAATCGAGTAGGAATTAATTCGTTTTCTTCATTTTCAACAACGGTAAAGCCACCCTTTTTAGGTACGCAATGTACGGGGCTCACCCAAGGACTGTCCGAGATGGGGTAAATCAATCCGGCTTCAAGGAGTTTTAGAACCTCCTTTTTGATAACCTCGACATTTTAGGATTGACCCGTCTTTGGTGTTGGACCACCGGTTTGAAGTAATCCTTCAATAGAATCTTGTGTGTACAAAATTCCGGGTCAATACCCTTAATGTCGGAAAGTTGCCAAGCGAGAGCTTGCTTGTGTGACTTCAAAACCTTTATGAGAGCGGTTTTCTCCTCATCCTTCAATCCTTTAGTAATTATGACGGGTAATTTATCATCACCCTCCAAAAATGCATATTCGAGATGAGGCGGTAAGTCCTTAAGTTCAACCATTGGTGGTTTATCAATGGAAGATTTTTCATTTTTAGGTTCAATAATTTTGATTTCTTGCGGAGGGAGAGGTGGTGATGATGGATCATCATTAAGAAATTCTTCAAGGAGAAGAATGTCTCCCTCTGAATCATAGTAAGAATCATCAATTTCCGGTGAAATTGGCTCATCATCGATAGCTAGTAAAGCATCGGTTTCTTCAAGAAGAAAATCACTATCCCCAAAGGGAGTGAGGGTGGGAGAAGAGGTAGAAACAATTGGTTCCGAAGTTGGAGTGGGATTGCCACTCACGGAAAATCCGAGAACTTCTTGCGAATACTCCTCACAAGCAACGTCGATGACATCGATTCGGTTAACCAATGTATCATCATAATTAAAGGAGTATCTCAAAGTTTGATCAAGATTGAATGTTACGGCCTCTTTGCCAACACGAAGAGTTAATTCTCCTTCATAAACATCAATCAAAGCATGTCTGGTTTTTAAGAAGGATCTCCCAAGAATTAGGGGGACTCGGGGATCGGCATCAAAGTCCACGACTACGAAGTCGACCGGGAAATGGAACTTTCCTGCTTTTACGGAGACATCTTCGGCGACACCAATAGGACGAGAAATCGACCGGTCTGTAAGTTCAAGAGTCATACATGTAGGAGTAAGTTCCGAAAGGGAGAGCTTTTTCCACACGGACAATGGCATGAGATTAATGCTAGCGCCAAGATCGGCCAAGGCTAAGCTCTCATCCATTCTTAGGAAATCACACGGGATGAGAAATTTTCCGGGGTCTCCAAGTTTTTTGGGTAACTTTTTAAGGAGGACCACCGAGCAATTCTCATTCAACAGAGTTCTTGCTAATTCAAACGATTTCTCTTTGTTGCTAATCAAACTCTTAAGTGTTGAAGCAAATTTAGGCATGAGAATTAAAGCATCCACAAAGCTAATGTCAAAATGAAAATCTTGAAAGATTTGGTAAAATTTCTCCATTTGATTATTAGCCTTTTCGTTGAGCTTTTGGTCATTAAGTCTAGACGGATATAGAATTGACGGTTTCGGGTTAGGCTTCGGAGCACTAACGGGAGCAACAACGGGCTCAAAAATTGGGACATGATTTTCAACATGGACAACCGGAGGTTGGACGTCTTTGGTACTTCCATTATTAGTAGGAGACACCGTGTCCTTTGTCACCTTGGTTTCACGTTTCACTACTTTAGGAGAAGAAGAAGAAGTAGTAGGAATCGTGGGTCCTTGATAAGCAACACCACTTCGGGTGGTGATACCTTTCAAATCTTCCTTCGGGTTAGAAATGGTGTTACTCAGAAGTGTTCCCGAACTCGAAGTAGAAGCGGTGTTCATTTTCATAAATTGACTAAACATATTCTTAAGCTCAAGATTAGAATTGGTTAATGAGGTCATATTTGTTTGCATGTTTTTCAAAATAGCATCGTTTGCCTTCATGTAGTTGGTGAACTCGATAGTAGTCACAACTTACGATTGAGGAATCGAGGCTTGATGAACCAGAGCTTAGTAACCCGGGGTTTGATGAGCCGGTGCTTGATAAGCCAGAGGCGGGTTTTGAACATGACTAGCTCCTTGGAAGAATTGGTTTCTTCCTTGGTTATTCCCATGATTATGATTGTTTCCTTGATTCCTATTTTGGTAGTTTTGATTTTGATTATTTTGGTTTTAATTTTGATTTACATTAAATCCCGGTGGTCCAAGATAATTGTTCGAACGATAGCTAAGCAAATTACGGTTACCTTGAGGTTGGTAAGAATTACCACCTTGATTATAGGCTCCTGCATCATATACGTTCTGAGTTTGGCCAACGGTAGCTGGACAATCATTATAAGCATGTGGACTACCACAAGTTTCACAGCTAGGAGTAACTGCTTTTACTTGTTGGTTTATTTGAAACATTTTCATTAAATTCTTGTTAATTTCTGCCATTTCAAGCTTAAGGGCTACTATTTCCGGATTAGAAGAAGTGATAGAACTAGATGACTCGCTCCGTTGGGCGGAAGTGTCCTAATCATTGTGGTGATCGGTCATATTCTCGATTAGATCATAACACTCTTCGGGTCACCTTTTCATAAAGGTACCTCCGGCGACAGCATTGATGGTATCATGATGTCTTAATGTTAACCCGTTATAGAAAGTATCTATTTGAGTGACGGGCAACATATTGTGATTAGGACATCGATCAATCGAAATCTTATAAAGTTCCCATGCTTCGAATAACGACTCATCGGGACGTTGATGGAAATTGGTAATTTCATTTCTTAACTTCATCACATCGAGGGTGGAAAGTATTTTTCGAGAAACGTTTTAGCCATTTGCTCAAACGTGGTAATAGAATTCCTTGGTAAACGATTAAACCAAGCGGTGGCATGATGTGTCAAGGAGTGAGGAAAGAGATATAGACGAAGGGCGTCCTCGATGACCCCATTCACTTTGATACTTTGGGTGACATGCAAAAATTTATCAAGATGCTTGTTCGCATCGTCACCCAGTAATCCGTGAAATTGGCAAGAATTTTGACCTTGTTGAATCATGTCATTCTTAAGTCCAAAATTGGTTGCTTGAATGTTGATCGGGGCAATAGTTCCACCTCGACCATCCAAAGTCGGTTGGCACAACTACTTCATCGTTCGGAGGTCGGGAACTAGTTGAACATTTTCTCCCGCGGGAGGTGGTCCGTCATTACCGGCTCCGTTAGCGGCCATGTTAATTTCTTCAAAATTGTTCAAAAGATTAGGAGCAACACGAGTTCTTCGAATTGAATGTTCGGGATTTTCGAGAGGTGGAATAAGATTCCTTGTAGACGATCGAGTGCTCATGCACTAAAAAGAAATATAAAAAGAGAAATTACACTAATTGATTTTTTTTGGTTTTTTCATAAATTTGTTCACAATTTATTTTAATAACGGACAATGAGATAAGACAACTTAAACCTAATAATCAACAAGCTTCACGGTAGCTCTTTAAAAGAAAAATGCACAAATGAGCGGAAGAGCGGGAAAGCGCGAAGCTTTTAAAATCCTTCTCCTTTAGGGTCGTATTTCCTCGTAACAACCCTCCTTATACCCCTCTTATAGTTTGTTTAACTTTCAAAGGTGAGCCGTATCTCGCAAGTGACACAAAAGGCAAGTTTTTGAATCTTTGGTTTGGGAACTTATTAATGATAATACTCAAAGTTGAGAGTATTATATGATTGATTCATTTTATTGATATATAAGGACAATTTTTTTATGTTTTTTAATTTTTTCTTGTCTTATATATATACTAATAAAAGAAAATGAAAAATATTTTTGTATTTTTGTATTTTTATAAAGAAAAGAACTTCACAATGAAGGATCTTCAAAGCACTAATTGTCAAACGTCGGAAACGACAAACGCTTTACACTCCTCCCCGGAAGCGGCGTCAAAAATTAATTGATTCTTTGTAGTATCTATATATAATATAAATATAATATAAAACTAACTTTAGGTACGTATAAATAATATATAGTAATAATATACTACTTATATTAACCAACCAAATCAAGTTTCCCTTGAAAAGGTTCAAAGAAAGAAAATCAATGAAATCCGAGTAGTATATGATATTCCTGGGTCGTTTATCCCCAACGAGGAATGCAATGGTAAGTCGAGAGTCGGTTTGATATTTGATTTTTGAATGACAAAGACTTTGATTGGTTTTCTAAATCTACAGGAAAATTAATGCAATCTACACTAAAAACAATTAAGGCAACACAAATTTAAATTAAAAATGCAAACGGGAATCCTTAAAACGCGTCTAAATTATCAACTAATTCAAATTTAAACCCTAAAAATGCAAACTTAGTTTCTAAACCTCTAAAATAACAAAAGAAAATTTTCTAAAAAAGAATTATAGTTTTTTGACTTTTTAATAATTTTTTATGAATTAAAAACCTATTTAATCAATTTAAAATTCTAAAAAATGACAAATTAATACCTATTTCTACTTTAGAAAAGTCTAAAATATGATAATAACTCAGAAAAATATTTTTCACTACTTTTTATAATTAAAAACTAATTTCTAAATTTAAATTAAAAGGTTAAAAATGAAATTTAAAATCTAAAAGTGATAAAAAATATTTTTAAAGTTTGTAAAACTCAAAATATTACTTCTAAAACTAAAAACTATTTTTTTGTATTTTTCTGAATAAATTTGCTATTTTTAAATGATTTTCTAAAATTTTAATCTACGAAAATTAAAGAAAAATAACAAATAAAGTTGGAAAAATTTGAAAAATTACACAAAAGTCCTAAATGATGCAAAGAAGGCAGGAAAAATAAGCTGGTTATTCCAGCTTATCAATTAAGCTCTAAAAAAACAGAATAAGCTACGAATGGGCTTATAACTTAATGGGCTAAAATGTTGATAAAGAAATAATGCATGCAAAGGAAAACAGAAAAGACCTAAGGGCACGAGTGGTAGGGGTGTTGTGTTAAAATGCTTGGGTGAGGGATGGTTGAGGTCCCGGGTTCGAGCCTTGGCTCACCTAGGCCTTCCCACCTTCCCAAGCATTTTTGTTTTGCTAATTTTTTTTACAACTTTTTGGTTAAGCTAAAAATAAGCAACTTTTACAAAACCACTTTTTATTTAAGCCATAAATAAGCACAGATTTAAGCACAAAAGGGTGACAGGTTAAGCTTTTTCTAACTAAATTACTTTAGGCTAAATTTTAAGCTTTTTAAGCACCAATAAGCAATCCAAAAAGAGAAATAAGCTAAAACAGATATTTAACTACACCTAATAAGCATATTTGAACAAAAATAAGCAAATGAGATATACTAAATCTAGCTTAAAATGACAGAATACTTAAAAACTACAATACTTAAAAATTTTAAGCTAAAAGTGCAAATAAGCTCAAATAAGCTTTACCCTAAGTAAAATAAGCTAAAAGGGACTTAAACTAACCTAATAAGCAAAACTAAACCTAAATTAAGCAAATGCAACAGCTTAAAAGCTCAGATAAGCAAATAAGCTCTAAGGCCAAAAGCTTGTTAACCAAACAGCCTAAAGGAGAGTTTTCTAGCTTATTTTTAAGCTAGAAAACAGATCCTTATGGCTTAGTGGCTTATACCACTAAAAAGCTTGGCCAAAAAGCTACAAGAATCATCAATCAAAAAGCAGTTTGAAATTCAAATAAGCCTTTAAAAAGCTTGATGAAAAAGCTGTTTACTCAGTACTTAAACACTTAAAAAAATTTCAAACTTTACAAAACCTACTTTTGAGCTTAAAAATAAGCAATCAATCAGAACCTTATGGCAATAAGACCTACAAACAGATTAACATTGGACCTCAAAGAGCTTATAACAAGAATCAAAAATCATTTTGAAATTAAGAATAAGCCAGAAAAAGCAATTGAAAAAGCTATTTTTTCTTTTTTTTCAACACTTAGTAAAAATTTGACAGATTTTGGTAAAAACTAAACAACACTTGCAGACCTATTGAACTATGTTTCTAACTTGTTTTGAGACTCTAATGAACACAAAACAAGCCTTAAAATACCACTTTTTAAAATCTAAATCTATAAGCTGTTATAAAAAACTTTAAACTCACAGATTCAAGTGACAAGTTTTATAGACTATGATTTTGAAATTCCATGTTAAACAATGATCAAAAACAGGTTAAAAGGTCTCAAAAATGATGATTAAATTTCCCAAATGGGTTAAAATGGATCAAATAGTATTAACCATGGGTTAAAACTGCTTGTGCCAAACACCCCTTAAAGTTTTTCAAAACCATTTTTAACTTGATTTTTGAAGATTTAAGAAAAGTTTTGCAAATACTAGATGTTAAATAAGACCAATAAGCAATATGAAGCAAGTTTAAACAACTAATAAGCACTAAAATAAGCTAGAACACAATAAGCACTATTTTAAGCTATTTTGACAGATTTTGATAAAAACTAAAACTAATGATATCTAAGCTACAAGACGGCTTATATGCCCTTAAAGCTTGACCTATAAGCTACTTAAATCAACAATCATAAAGGAGTTTGAAAATCAAATAAGCCCTCAAAAGGACTTATGAAAAAAGCTGGTTCTCTCAGACACAACACTTAGAACTTTTTTTCAATCTTTACAAAACCCTACTTTTGAGCTTAAAAATAAGCAATCAATCAGAACCTTATGGCAATAAGACCTACAAACAGATTAAGATTGGACCTCAAATAGCTTATAACAAGAATCAAAAAGCATTTTGAAATTAAGAATACACCAGAAAAAGAAATTGAAAAAGCTATTTTTTCTTTTTTTTCAACACTTAGTAAAAATTTGATAGATTTTGGTAAAAACTAAACAACACTTGCAGACCTATTGAACTATGTTTCTAACTTGTTTTGAGACTCTAATGAACACAAAACAAGCCTTAAAATACCACTTTTTAAAATCTAAATCTATAAGCTGTTATAAAAAACTTTAAACTCACAGATTCAAGTGACAAGTTTTATAGACTATGATTTTGAGATTCCAAGTTAAACAATGATCAAAAACAGGTTAAAAGGTTTCAAAAATGATGATTAAATTTCCCAAATGGGTCAAAATGGATCAAACAGTACTAACCATGGGTTAGTACTGCTTGTGCCAAACACCCCTTTAAGTTTTTTAAAACCATTTTTACCTTGATTTTTGAAGATTTAAGCAAAGTTTTGCAAATACCAGATGTTAAATAAGACTAATAAGCAATATTAAGCAAGTTTAAACAACTAATAAGCACTGAAATAAGCTAGAACACAATAAGCACTATTTTAAGCTATTTTGACAGATTTTGATAAAAACCAAAACTAATGATATCTAAGCTACAAGACAAGCATAAAAAGGAATAAACATAATATATAAGCATAAATAAGCAGATACAAGAAAACAATAAGCAATCTTAAATAAGCAAACAGTAAATAAGCTTAAAAAGGAAAAAATTGAACTTACAAAAGCCCTTGCTTAAACAGGGAAAATAAGCTCAAATGAGCTTTGTCTACAAGCTCTAGCTTGTGTAAACAAGCTAGTAAAAACCCTATAAGCCCTTCCCTTTTTGGCTTATCTTCCAAATAGCTTTTTGAGGTGAATTTTGAACTAGTTCTTAAACAACATAAAACTAGAAAGTTTTCATTGCTTAAGTCTTAAACAACTTATGAGAGCTTAAAATGAGAGCTTATAGTGGCTTTTGAAACACAAATGAACTTAAAAACTTGCAAATAGATTTTAAAACCAAACTTTAAATTTCATTAAACTTTAAAAACATTACAAGGAAAAAGTTACAATAAGCTAAATTAAAACTATAATAAGCTGAAAGATTAACTTGGTGCCTTTCAAAGGCTTACAATGGCACTATATATAATAAGCTAATAAGTCTTGGTCTTCTTTGTCTTCACCCGTTTGTGTTTCTTCTATGAGACATTAAGGACTTGTGTTTCTTGTGTGAAGTAAGTCAAGCCTTCATCATAGCCATTAATCTTGAGTGTTCACCAAGGGGGGTGATCTCAACCCTTGATTCCTTGTCATTTTCCCTTGTCGAATTAGGTTTAAGGGGATTGCCAATGTGGCATTGACCCATGTGAAGTGGGGTATGGGAGAGGGATGGTTTTGTCATGAAGTTGCAGGGGTTCAGAGGTAGAAGATACATGAATAGGGAAATTGGTGCCAATTTTGTTTTTTTGTTGTTACCCTTGTTTTGGTGATAACAGGGGTGAAGGTTTGAAGATTTGGCAAATATGGCCCCTTATTTTGTATGATATAGTTGCAAGTTAAGTCCTTGTGGTGTTAAAAGGTTTTGTGGGTTGACAACTTTAGTCCCTGAACGTATATGGTGGGTTTTCAAGTTAAGTCCTTGTGGTGTTAACTCAGTTAAAAGGGCTTTGGGCTTTTATGTTGGGCCGAATATAAAATAAGGATTTTGGGCCTTTTTAGTTAAAAAGGCTTATAAGGTCTTCATAAAATACCTTAATGGGCTGACCCGGCCCATTAGATGGGTACGGGTGGGCCCATTAAGTATTTTTTTCATTTACGGCTCCGCCTTTGACTTTGACTTTGTCGGGGTTGACTTTGGTTGACTTTTTGACTTGACTTTTTGACCCTGCACAATACAAATGCAAAACATATAAATACAATGTATTTTTGGTACGTTTTTGGTCATTTAAGTCTGTTTTTAATGGTCAAAGGTATGTGTAATTAAACACATACCAAGCTACTATAATTGATAAATAAGATTATAAAAAGAATACAATAGAACACGTTTTACCAGAACGAATAAATAACAATAAAGACAAACATGCGAGAGAATCAAAATAAGCTTTTCATATCATATATAAAAGCATAATTCGGTTACAATCATCCCATAATGGGTACTTGGTTTACATTAATTTCACTACTAACATCTAGACCTAACCATCAGTCTAATGTCCTACATAACCATGATACTACCAAACTAGGGGCGAAATCCCAAACGCCTCTCAACAAACGACTCCAACCTCCTAAGTTTCCTCTGAGTATCATCACGATCCCTACGAACCTAACAAAACTCCTCATGAGAAAGTGCCATGTGATGACGAAGACTGTCGACCCGATCTCTCTCGATACACAACGAAGCTCGAACACTTAGGTTCTCTCATTCTAACCTCCTAACCCTATCAGCCAAACCAGCTCTCTCTCTGCTAGCTATCAACTGACCATCCTCTAACTGTCGCTGAGTAGTCTCAAACTCAGTAATCCTATCAAGAGGAACCTCTGAAATGTAGTGAACTATATCATAAACGGTATCATCAAGATCAGGAATACCTCCTCTAGTGGACTCAGAAATATAAACAGTGACCAATGGATCTACAACGATCTCCCTCGTACCTACCGCACTAGCCTCTGCCTTAAACACCTCCTCATCCTCCCTAATATCAATAGCAACAATCTCAACTCCCATACCTATACCATCCTCAGTAGGAGCTCCAACTCCATCACCAATACCCAAATCTGCAATAGCCTTTGCATTACCAGTATCAATATCCATATGCTCCTCTCCGCTATCCCCGGGTGAGTATGAATCTTTAAAACTCTTGCGAGGTGATAAAAGATCAGCAGGAGTAGGGGCTATCGGTCTCGAAATAGGAGTAGATGATGGTACTAATGTGGTAGGGGATTTGCATCTCTTATGAGATGGTCCAGCAGAAGGTGAAGATGAATCCAATGACCACTCAGGAGATGAACCTAAGGATAACTCTGATGTAGTCGGTGGGTAAGGGGTAGACTATGGTACAAACCTCCAACGTCTAAATGCCTTACTATGTCATGGAGTCATAACCGGTAGATAAACCAACCTAGGTGATGTAACTCTAGTCGATGGTCCTGAATGAGCCTGACCTGATGAATCACATCCTGAAGAATGAACTGATGATGAGTCTGATAATGAATCTGAAGATGAACCAAAAGAAGTATCTGATGAAGAATCTGAAGATGAATCAGAAGAAGATGAATCTGAAGTAGAGTCTGGTGAAGAATGACGATTCAATAAATGATAAGATACACGTATCTATGCAAGTATACGAGCAGGAAGAGGTCTAACCCTCTTCCTCGTAATCAACAACTTACGCGGCCTATTCAAATAGGTGCGGTAAGGTTGACCAAAAGGAATAGCCTCCTCGGGTCGGATAAGAGTCGATGACCGTCGAATCCCGGGTGGGGTAACAACAGGAGCAAGGGGAAACTCAGATGATGGTGCAAGAGTGTCACGAGATAACGATCCTGATGGTGAGGATGGCCTAGATGCCACCCTTTCCATCCACCTCGAAACCATAGTATCATCAACAACAAGTGACCCATGCCACTCGGGTCTCTGCTCAGCAGGCTCGGACTCACTGTCCGCCTCTGAGTCCTTAGAACATAAGAAGGGTAAAACCAATGGTAACTCTGGTACAGGAGGTAAAGAATCCTCTAATGGATCAGAATCAGAAGAAGATGAATAATCCACCAAATCAAGTACTATGGTAGGTGAGATGACAAAAACTGCTCCTGCCTCTGGTGCAACTAAGGGATCAGCAGGAACAATGGGAACCTCAAGGATAACAGGGATAATAGCAGGAACAGTGCCAAAGAGAATCACTCGTGGGGTATGAGAACCCACACTCTCTTCAGACTCTGACGAAATAGAAATAATAGGAGCTGCCATAACCTGCACAAGTAAAAGTTTATATAAATCTCTTTATATTAAACCATGTAACGTGCAAGGAAAGTCGAGGAATAAGTATGATGCAAAGTATGATATGGCAAAATGATGAATAAAGTAATTATGGCAATACGATATATAATCCGTACTTATATATATATATATATATATATATATATATATATATATATATATATATATATTAAATGCTATTATTATACGATATATATGTAAGCAGGTAAGAACACATAGGATCACATAATGGTTATAGACCAGACCTAGATATACTACCTGGTTCTCTATAACCTTGGCTCTAGATACCAATTTGTCACACCCCCAAACGGGGCCTGGACGGAATACGCGTACGGGGGCGTGACGTCATAATATACATCACACAAGATACAAAGAACGACCTCTAAGTGTACGTTTAAAAATCCAACATCGTTGCATTAAATAAAATAGTTAAGGTTTTACATAGGTTCAAAGATAATATGCAAAAGCGAATAAAAGTTTTAGAAATTGACAATGACGTTAAAACAATAGATAATAGTTCTTGAAAATCAGTCCAATGCAAGGCAACACCATAAAGCAAGTAAATACATCCACAGCTAAGCACCTGAGAAAAACATGCTAAAACGTCAGCATAAAGTTGGTGAATTAATAGGTTTGAAATTTGTATTAAGAGTGGATCACAAGTTCACAGTACGCATGTGACAATTATAACATATACAACTTCACATAAAAAATATTTATTGTTGCGCTAAGCTCATGACACCGAAGCTCAATTCAATGCAACATATTAAATGCCAAACAAGAATTTATCGCCCTAAAGGTATCTGACCAAGATCACATAGTGAAATCCGACATGGTATATATTTGTTTGTTCAGAACCTCCGAATCTAGTAAGCGCTACTTACCCGTATAGGGATAATTAGTCCTAATAGATCTATTTACAACATTCGCGCTCACTCAACCGGTCTTTCGGTCAAGAAATTAACGATTCATGATAGTCCGGGCATTAGTGGTCTATTTGCTACTTAGGTAACAAGTAATCAGAAAAAGGCAACGTAAAGTAAATGTGTCTATAGTTTAAAAACAAGCAATGTTTCTCACCCCAAAGTTAAAAGTAAAAGTAGCAAAACATGTGGCTATGAACTCACCTTAAGCAAATGGTGAGATAATAGTCAATCGAAGAGATATAATACCAAGAGGTCCTACTCGCAACCTAAATCAATTACGCGTCTTAGGAAGACGAAAAGTATACGAAACTTGTACGAAACGTTTATAAAAGAATAAGACATCCATGGGTGTTTGTGCTTTTGTTTAATTAATAAAACGTGACTAAATAAAATTATAAAGTTTTTCGTTAAGTTTCGGCGTTTAACCAAAAATTGCTATTTTTAGTAAGTTTTTATTTTAGGAAAGTTTTTAGTTTCGGGGCGTTAATACCGTCTCCTATATTTGCTATATCTATGTTTCCATAAACGAACTAGGGAAACCTAAACGTTTAACCTTCATTTCTACCTTGTTAATATTCACTAAACTTACTAATTTTAGAAACCTTAACGCTTTCCCCAAAATATGTTAACGGCCTTTCAAATGATCCTAATTAATATACATGGGTTACTATATGTTTTGCTAATATTTTAAAAGCTCAAATCATTTTGAAAGTGTCTGAAAGCCTATTTTACTATTTACATCAGCACCTCATTCATTTATTTTGCCGAAAAATGTTTCAATTTTCATTTTGCTATATCTTGGTCGTTTTAAAACCGCTTTTAGTGTGCAATATATGAAAATTTATCTACTCAAAACGAGCTCTCTAAAAACTACCTTCTCGCCTAATGAAGACATTCTTAAGTCGACCAAACCTCAAAATAATTTCAGAGCAGCAACTATGTATTTCACAAACGCTTTCAAAAATCCACCTAAACTTCACAATAGTGCCTAATCTAACCTAATCTCCATTCACAACTAATCCACAACAAAAACATACCTAAAACTAACATAATCCCTTCATTTCTATTGTTGCAACTCACTTTTCAACTCACCTCACCAAGTCATAAAGTCATAAACATATTACTTCCATTTTATAAAAAATGTCAAGATGTTATTTTATTTCTTTTCATAAAAGTGTCACAAACATATGGATTCTTAAGCATGAACAAGATTCATAAGAATTAAAGAAAAGAATCAAAAGAAAAATCAAGAAATGTTTACAAGAATGAAGAACAAGAAGCAATAACACAAGATCTATACCTAAAAAAACTAGATCTTGAAAACCTACTAATAAAAATAGAAACCTTAGCTTGTAGATCTTGAAACAAACCCTTGAATCAATGAACCAATACTTCAAACCACCTTAATTAACCTTAGAAATGAACCTAGTATTCTTGGATTATGAAAAAATCAAAGAAATGGAAACCCTAAATGGGGTGTTTGTTGCCGTGAGCTAGGATATGGAGAAAGAGAGATGAGAGATTTTTGATGAGGCTTGGAAAATGAGAAATGACCTAGTGTGTGTTATAGTGAGGTATTTATAGTATAATACTTTAGGGTTTAGGGTATGTCTTGCATTGTACATGCGACCAACACACACCAAAAGTGTGTGTGTGTGCTTGCTCGGCCGGTCACAACCACAAGGACCATAAGATTTAATTTTTTTGAGTCATGGTTCATTATTTATGCTTAAGTGCTAGTCAAACATGGTCAAGGTGTGTAAGCAAGCATTTTTCTTGACCTTGGATGATTATGTGTGCATGAGATAGACCTCCTCATGTGTCACTATCCTTCACATGCATGAGAAATTCAAAAAAAGATGTCTTTGATTTAATTTTAAGACTTATGGTTGTTTTTCGCGTCCGAATTTAAAAAGAGGAGGGGGACTTGAACGAAATTTTTGATGTATAAACACTATATGTATGATAACTAAAGTTTACACAAAAAGATTTTGGGTTTCCGGGGTCTGTTTGATCAAAAACGCAAAAAACGTAATTTAAACGTTAAAACATAAAAATCAATACTGGGTGTGATCGTAAACTATGAAACATTTAGAAAAGATAAAATAACTCATATAATATTTAAACTAATCAAAATCCGAATTCGGAACGCGTCTAATAACGTTTATCAGATTTACGCGGGTTAACTTCCCGGTAAATCGTCAGATTCAAACGTAACGTATAAAAGTCAAAAATAATGATCAAAAAAGTTTAAAATATTGACCTGAAATTTACGGGGTATGACACACACATTTATCATCTTCTGCATTTATTCCCACACATTTTTTGAGTACTCACACTTAAAAAATAAGTGTTTGTGAGAGTCTTCAACTAGCAGACAAAAAGGGCACTTTCAATCTTTATTAGGGTACCATTTAGTTAGTTTATCTTGAGTTACTAAATTTTCTAATGGGCTTAAATAAATTTAAAGAAATATTGTTTTGGGCTTAAGTGTTAAATTGGAAATACTTAATTTGGGCTCAACTATATTTTTATAAAAACTTAAAACTTAATGTACAATGCCAAACACTTTATGAAAAATATTTATATAAAACTTATTTATATTTGTTGCGTAATATTTTTATATTCTAAGTCGCGACAATATTTTTAGGTTGCTTTCAGAGTTTTACTCGGCTTCCTGACGCTTTATTTTTTTATATCTTTTATTGGTCTCTTGATGTTTATATCTGGCTATCTATTATCATATTGCATAAAGGTGAGTTCATAGCCCCTTTTTCTATTTACTTGTTTTACTAACTCCGGGGGGGGGAGATTACATGCTTGTTTTACATTTTAGACACAAGTGCTTTTTAAACTGTATGCTATGCCTGATTATTATTGCCTAAGTCCCACTACTGCCACTTTAAGTCCCCTTTATCATGAGCCGTTAATTGCTAGTGTAGCGAACGTGAATGTTGTGAATAGATCTATTGGGACTAATAATCCCCATCCGGGTATGCAACAACTAATACCAACCAACGGACGCATTTAACATTTGAATTTGAGGTACTATTTGGGTGTTTGGCAGAAAGGTACTTTTTTGATGGGGCACAAACCTGATTGGGGTTTGCATACTGTTAAGGTTCGGTGTCATGAGCTTAGAGCAATAATACATATTTCTTTTAGACTTGGTGAATTTGTTTCTCTTGTCTACATTACTTAAATCTTGTGGTCCACTAAACTGTTTGATTACAATAACATTTCTCGATTTACTTAATCATTGTTTTATGATTAAAACCTATGAATTCACTCAACAATTTTGTTAACTTTTTAGCATGTTTATCTCAGGTTTTCAGGTATATTGCTCGGAGGGAAGCCACACGGATATATACTTTGGAGACTCTACATTTTACTCATTCGATAAAACTTCTTTTGAAAAACACTATGTTTTGTAAAGACTTTCTTTTATTTTACATTCGATGAAAAATTTATCTAAATGTTATTAATGTCTAAACACTTGTGTTATTTTTAAACTATTGGGACCTGTTTGCAAACTCTGATATTTTATTGTATCGAATGTGAAACCTTTTGAAATGTATTTTAAAACATCTCTTTTTGAGGTTGTTTTTCGTGACTTGTACTTCTTATGGCGTGACGTCGCACCCCAATGCTACCGTTCTGTTACAGTCCGATTTTGGGGGTGTGACAAGTTTATCATGATATGGTAAACTTATGCAAGCCTATAAAACTCAAAGTAAGCCAGAAAATTAAGGCTTATGAAACATAAACCAAAATCAAATAAGCTCATAAGCCCACATATAATCCAAAACAAACACCCCCTATGTCATATAAGGTTTATATAAGCCGAAAAGTTTCAAAATAAGCCCTAAGCCGACTTAAGCTGTCGTGATTAGTAAAATAAAGTTAAAATAAAGTTACTCATAATCTAGACCTCATAGGTTTAGTTGGGTCATCATATTTAACCAATGGGATTATCATAAACACAACTTTTAAGATAGACCTCTACTTTAGCGACTTCTAAAATTGTTAGAAGTATGTTGGGTCCAATAAGGTTCTAAGTAAGTAGTCACTTTTTCATATAAAACCATTTGGGCAGTGTTAAGAGGGTTTTTGGGTTGTTTAGCTTATTTCGTATTGTTTACTAGAAATTAGTAATATTTTTTCATTTTTTACAAAGTAACCACATTCAAACACTAGTTCCAATACTACTTGTTTTTTAGCGGAAGAAATAAGCAATCCCAAAGGTTACTAGAAATTAGTAATTTACAGACAACTTTATATTCGGTGTTTAGATTTTGACTATATCTTTAAGGTGTATAATTGGATTTGTATGTTTAGATATATTTAAGCTGTCGTGATTGGTCAAATAAAGTGTGAATGAATCATGTATTTAGATATGTTTTTTGAGAACGAGATTACTAAAAACATGTATAATCTGAAGCATCTTGTTGGTTGTAACATAGGGACCCAATTCTTCACAATCCAATAATAAGACATGTTTTTGGTCATTACATTCATTTCTTGGTTTTTCGCTTGCTTTTTAGATACTGTTAAGCTTACTAGAAAGTAGTAATTTGCAGACAACTTTTTATTGTGTTTAGATTTTGACTATATCCTTAAGGAGGATACATGTTGGTGTCATTTAAACCGTTATATTTATTCTAACAAGTATAGATACCCCCGCGTTGCTGCGGTAGCCTTTTTTTATAGATAGTTATTTGTGCATTGTTATGGGGCATGCTGACCTGTTGTGTTTTTGTATGTGTATTGTGGTGCAAGCTTTTGGAACACAGTGGTAGTAACAAAATTAGTGCATTATGCACTTTGCTACTAAACTATATACTTCGCAAAATACTATATGTTTTTAGGTACATACATTAGACAATGGTTATAGCAAGTTTACATTTAGCAAAAGGCAGTGTGCTAATGCTTATTTATCATGCCTTGGTTTTTTGGCGTCGGTCTCTGCTTCTTGGAACAGTCCACGTTTCACTGGTGTCTTTTTGCCTTCAGGATTATCTATTTGCTCTTTGATATTGTCTTTTTTGGCGTCTGATGTAATGGTGTTGCTACTGGTTGGTAGATCTAGGACTGCTGCAGCAGGAGAAGCTGTGGTCTCTGTTGATGGTAAGGCAAGTAACGTTGGTCCAGTGCTGTTTAAAACGGCATCTAAAGTGAAGTTTGGATACCCTGGTCTAGCCTTTTTACCAAAACGGTATTGGAAAATGTATGTTTGGCCTTCTACTTGTTTCAGCGCAGTAGGCACGTGGTACGTATCTTTGTCTTCAACAGAGGTAACCATTGTGTTACAGTCAGGGACAAAGGTATGTGCCTCTGGGCTGAAGCAAGTGATTGTTGTTGTGGCAGTTCCGTCATCAACTACAGCTTTGAAGCAATACCTATTGGGAATTGGAGGGTTATTTTTGTATATGTTTTATGATAAGGGCAAATATTTTTTGGCAGGTAACATTTTAGTTCGCTTATTGATATTTTAAACGGTGGAATAGTTAAGTCCTTACCCGTAGTTTGGTGTAGGCTGTAACCCATGGTTTTGACATTGTGATATGTCAGAATTGTCAGCGACTTTTATGTTGCATGCATTACACTTTCTGTAGTACCATCCGTTTGGGGCCGTGACTTCAAGGAGTATTGCTTCAGTTGTAAAGCTTATGTGCTGTAAGCAGTTGTTACCCCGTTTTGGATATTAGACATAGCTGTATGTTTTAAGAACAATAGAAGGAAAGTTTAAGGTCATTGTACCTGATAGTGCTGAGGGTTGACGTTTAGAAGCGATTCAATTGTATGACGGTTCCTCATTTGTTCGTCTAGTTGGTTGGTGCAGGGCTCTCTTTGAATTTCCAAGGCTGGAGTAGGATTTATAAGATCTTTGTATCTGTATTGTATAAAGGCTTTTATCAGATGGTATTTATTATTAATAAATATCTATGGCTACGTTTATTGGCAATTACTTACACGCTAAGGATGTAGTCAACTTCTGGGATGTTAGGATTTAGGTAATAATGTGTTGCAGAAGTTGCACTTAGTTGAAGCTCTATAGGAAATACATGTTAGTTTTTTTGTAAAATGTATATGGTCAAAACAGAATCTGTATAATGATGTACCTCCATATCTTTTATTTGCCCAGGCAGAACTCACAGCGATAATAACAGGTTTTTGTAATTTTTCATACTCGTCCATATCAAATTTGTCTGCCATGTCGCCCCATATCAAGAACGGTAGGTTGACGCCACTGTACATATTATGTGGTTTTTGTAAATATGGTATTTTTTAAAAACATACTATTGTTGAATTTTTAAGTAAACTTACTCTAAGTTTTGAATGTCAATTATACGCCTTGTGCGTTTGCTTCTGGTTGCCTCGCCTGATATAATAGGATTGCTTATTCGGTAAACACATCCAATGTAATCTGCATATAAATTTGCATATGTGTGAGGTTTTTCTGTATAAAGTTTTGTTTTTGTGTAATGTAGGTTGATACCTGTTAATGGGGCTCCGCTAACGTTAGCTCGGTCGGCTACTTCATTGTATGCTATAAAGTTGAAGTGATGTTCAGGAAAACCTGCATTTGAAATTGGGATAATGCTTGTGTATTGCCCAAAAAGTAAAGTTGTGTTGTTAGGAAGTGTTCGGTCCCATAATTTTGTTTTCGTGCATATAAAGCGGGAAATCCTATAGGCATTGTTAAGTTGTAGCAGCTTGTCGAAGCGGTCTGTATCACTGAAATTCATATTAGCTTGTATAGCATTCCCCTGTAATTATTTAAAGCAAAAAGTAATATGCTTATGAATATTTTGTATAATGTGTAAAATTATATAGTACATATGGCCATGAAGTATACCTGTTTGTCTAGTAGTATGGCGCAGAAATTTGACGCATCTTGTGTTTTGACATTTTTGGCTATCCATTTGCGATATACTCGTACTTCAATTGTTTTGTTAATATCTGTTGGAGTGAGTTCTCCTAAGCTAACTGGCGTTGCCTCAACCAATGGTAATTTCCCTTTGTCTATCTGATTTGCTGCTGGAGTACTGGGTTCTGTCATTTGGCTACCATATACAAAAATAGATAATTTTCAGTTAGAGAAGAAATGAGAAAAACAGTGGATAATAAGCTATAATGCGATAGATAATTTGCATATATAATATATCTACCATTTAATTACTGCTAATATATAAGAATAAAGTGAATCAATGTATTAATAAATATATATGTGTGTGTATCTAAGTGTAAAAGTTAGTGAAACCTGAGTTATTGCTATTGTCATTAGAAAATCTCTATAGACTATGTTTTTAGTCATATTCCGTGCTTCCTTCGTCTCGTGTTTGATAAGTACTTTTATACCTTCAGGAGAAGTAGCCCTTGACAAAGCTACGTACAGTTGGCCATGTGTGAATACAGGTTCAGGCAGGAAAATACCTATTTTTTCTAAAGATTGGCCTTGGCTTTTGTTGATAGTCATGGCATAACAGAGTTTTACAGGAAACTGTTTTCTTTTAAATATAAACGGTAGCTGTAAGTCACGATTTATCAGTGGAATGCGTGGAAGGAAAACTTTTTCTGATGTTCGTGTTCCAGTAATGATGCGTGCTTCAATGACTTTGTCTAGAAGTTGTGTTACAATTAGCCTAGTTCCATTGCAGAGGCCTGCTGCTATATTAAGATTGCGTAAGAGTATGATTGGAGCGCCAATTTTTAACTGCAGTATATGTGGTGGGAAGCCAGAAAAGTTTAGCGAGTTTAAATATTCGGCTGGGTATAATAGCTCTGTTTCACCGCCGTCGTTTCCGTGAGGGATTGCTTCATCAGAACTAAGATATATACGTTGTTGATGATTCAATAAGCTAAGCACATGGGCATTTATCATGTCTGCACTTTCGTTTGTTGGAGCCACTATAGCTTTCTTTTGTAAATCTTCAACAGTTGGTGTTTGCAGCGTCATATCATCATAGATAAACTTTATAAGCTCCGTCAGTGCCATGTCAGAATCCGGAATACATAAGTCAACAGGAATATGTACATTGAATACATCTTTCGTCTCTGTTTCATCAGGTGTCCCTATGTTGCCGTCGCCAATGTCTAAAAGCCATGTTGAGAACTGTTGTAGGCGTTGTTTTTGAGCTTTTGTCAGTCCTGACTGGTTTAGGCGCATATTCTGTGTCAATGTATATATCTTAAATCCTGTCCATAAGTATGATGATATAATTGATGCGTCAATAACTTCTGGTTTTGACGCTTTCTTTTTGATAGGTTGCAACCTCCAAACAAAGTATGTGGGCTATCTAAAATATCCCTAAGACAACGGTCTAAGGCTTCAAAGCAACGACGGTCATTCATTGGGGCCTCATCCCAAATTATAAGGTTGGTTCGCCTTAGCAGATCAGCAAGTTGACTGTTTTTCTTAATATGGCATGTGCTTTCGTCTTTTAAATTTAGCGGAAGCTGAAACCGTGAGTGTGCAGTTCTACCTGAAGGCAATAGTAATGATGCAATACCTGAAGATGCGACAGCAAGGACAATTTTTTTCTTCTGATCATAGCGCAGTTGTAATTGCCTTCCAAAGAAACGTCTTTCCTGTTCCACCATGACCATATATAAACATAAGCTTCTGTACATTAGCTTGTACTGCAGTTACTATTTCATTGAATATTAACTTCTGGTCTTCGTTGAGTCTTGGTATTAGTAAATTCTTCTCTTTGAGTAAAACTTCTGGATTGTAATTTGTTTCCTCCATTAGCAATCTATTTTGCAATAAAGGCAACATATCTTGAGGAGGTGCTGGTAAACCAAAGTCTTCAAGTGATTTAGAATATGAATTGAGCATTAGTTCAATGTCAAAAAGGACACTGGCTTGTAGCTTTTTTGCATGTCTTTCTATTTGTGGAATTCGTAAATTCTTTGATAATTTACGTGGAACGTCATCACAAAGATTTTGCCACGACCTTTGCCATATATTAATTGGGCTAGAGACATTGCAAAAGATAAGAATATGGACAAATAGTCTTCTGAGTTCTGATGCTGTGGCGAAGGCGGCTGCTTCTTGAAGTGCCATTGTCCATTCTTCATCTCCACCAATAAGACCAATTGCTTCACATGCTGCTTTATTTGTCTGGTATATTGTACCATTCACTGTTCTCATATGTAAGAAAGATTCACAACCTTTTTGATGGCAAAGTAATATGCGCTGGTAGAATAGATCGCCAGCACTTGGATGAATATAAACTAATCGTCCTATGGCAGATC